>DWJQ01001083.1:0-11804 GCA_018248915.1 Hesperia meskei straton
GCATAATGTTATTTATTGTACATCACTAGTCATGACGAATTGACATGTGTCAGGAACGCATAGTTAGCGCGGCCAGACAATACTATAGATTTATTGCGTTGTTAATGCAATAGCCACAGTGCATTATGTCATTTTATGGTGGTTACGCCTCATAGATAGTTCTACAATGCGCAGGCAAAACGAATTGTTTTTCAAGAAGTTAATATAGAAACCGGGCATTAACTAATAGACGTAGTGGTAAACGCCATAGTAGCATCCCTAAGCTTTCTTTAGCCTTTGATTTCATAGATTTTAGCTTGGTAATAAGTAAAGCGGTCGACACAGATAAAGGGGGTTCAAAGAAACACTGCGGAAATTATAAAACAATACCGTTACAGGTTCAATGCCCTATAAGTATTCGCAATTGTGTAATATTACTCTCAGCGCGGCTAAAGAATTTTCACTTAAAAAATACAGTCAAATTAAGAACCTCATTATTTTTTGAAGCCGGTAAAATAACTTCCTTAAAACGTTTAAACCATTTGGTTATCTTACACATAATAATATTAACTAACACATAATGGCAACAAGAAGTGACGGACGCTGTAACATTGCGGAACTGCGGAACGAATTACAATGTAGGCTCGTAGCGTCACTTTTAATTGCCACGCGCTCACATTCCAATAATGGAAATAATAATTAAAATCATATAACCTACAGAGCTATGCTTTTTATTTAAACCTGTGAGAACTCTGTATAAAATATTTATTGGGTCAAAATTTTTACAGTGATTTTATTACATAACCAATCAACGTTCGTTACGGATTAACTTATGTATTAAAAGTTAAAATTATTTTATAAACTTTAGTAGGAAATCGGTCTAACAAGTACAAAACAGTTTTTAAATAAAGAGTTTTTGTTTCATGAATAAAAAATCCAATAGGTAGGTACTAATAAGTAAGTAACTAATGTGGAATAGGATAAAAAAAGGGGGGAAAAAGTTATTACAAAAAATGTTAAGACATCGCGGCATGCCTGGCAGATGTGAAACATTGATTTATTTTGTACAGGTAATATGCATAAAAGAATATATTATTATAGTTTACAAGTAGTTAAATAGATAAAATAAAGTTTTTTTAGAATAAAATGGCAGTTTCTTAAATAAATACACCGATCCATAAACAATTTAGTCAACTGATATATAAAATCGTACATTCGTGACGATACATGTCATATACTATGGTGACGCACTGCCAATTTATTTCTTCCAGAATCTATGTTCAGAAGAATCTCACTAGATGGCACTAAGATGCACGATTTATCGACGAAGATGTCAGTAGCTGTCACCGTAAAAATAAGATGGCGATTCTGATCGCTAATTTCAACGAGTCTGCAAAACCTAATTTCGGTAAACTATAGAAATAATTAAACTCTCACTATTTTCACCTACAAAATTGGTCCTTCTAACCGGAAAGTTAAGATTTCGAGCCAGAAAGTGTTGTGAACAGTGTAAAAGTGTTTTATGTGTAAAAAACAGTATCGTAAGTAGCGGCACGTTCGTAAGTACATAATTATTTGGAAACAGTGATAAAACTATATTATATCGTGTAAAGTGGACTTATATCGCTAAATAACGTAATGAACTATAATTATATTTGCGGAAACAAGTATTCCAAGTAATACTTTTTGAGAAAATTTGTGTGAAAAATTCCAACCGGTGGTTACAATTTGAACTTTGCATAGTGTTTTCGCGTATTATTTTACGAATCGGTCAAGGAGACAATTATAAAAACAACGTGTTGATGTAATACTAAACAATACACACGAGTTCTGAATAGAAATAGCGACTAAGCGGACAGACCGGTGTCGTACCTATTTACCTACCTACCTACATACTGCCGATAAAAAAAAAACTTTTATCATTCTATTTATTTTAAAAAGTAATAAAAATGGCAAAGATCGACAAGCTCATTGCATGCCAACTCGACAGATACAAAAACCTACAAAAAGCGTTGGTTAATTACAGCAAAACACCTAAAACTCGATTTTCCATTAGTTACTTAGAAACGAGGTTAGAGGCCTTAGAAAAAGCTTGGACATCGTTTACTGCTACTCATGATGAAATAGTAGGTTGCTTAGATGGTATGGAGATAGAGGACATAATTTATTTTAAGGAGAACACTTATTTTGATTACGAGGAGACTTACATCAATTATAAGAGCGACTTAAAGTCAAAGTTATCTGAAATTACAGTTTCACAATCTACATTACAACAAACACCGTCACATAGTATGGAGCTGAAACTTCCAAGCATAAATATTCCTACATTTACAGGGAGATATATAGATTGGCCAGCATTTCATGATATCTATGAATCTTTAATACACAAAAATACACGGTTGGATGATGTACAAAAATTACACTATCTAAAAACAAGTTTAAGCGGAGAGGCTGAGCTTCTTTTAAAGAATATTTATATCACAAGTCAAAATTATTCACAAGCATGGGAGACTCTCAAGAAAAGATACAACAATAAACGGTATATTGCTAATTGCATATTCAAGAATTTGTTTACTTTAAAGAAAATAAATAATGAATCTGATCAAAGCATAAAACACCTTTTGGATACCACAACTGAATGTTTAGGTTCTCTCAAAAACTTGGGATTGCCAACAGAATCTTGGGATGCCATCATAGTGTACCTCACAGTATCTAAATTAGATAATGAAAGTCATAGGTTGTGGGAACAACATATTGCATCGGAGTCAAACGAATTAGCAACTTTAAAAGATTTGTTTACCTTTTTAGAAAACCGGTTTAGATCATTAGAGATTATGGACTGCAGTAACAAACCTAACAAATCAAAATCCTTCCATGCGGCTATTGGGGATGTTCCGGAACAAATTATTAAGTGTTCATTCTGCAAGGCTGATCATTACCTTTATCAATGTAAGCAATTTGCAAAAAGGGATTTTAAGGAAAGATATTCTTTTGCTCAAACAAATAATCTTTGTTTCAATTGTTTGATTCCGAAACACTCTGCTTACCAATGTAAAAGGAAAACAAGTTGCAAAATATGTCACAAAAAGCATCATTCATTGTTGCACCCTGATAAAGGGAGATTACAGGAGTTTCAACCGAAATTAGGCGAGGAAACAAAACATGCAGACTCAATACAAACAGTGTCACATTTTTCAAACAACCCGAGTCAAGTTTTGTTAGCTACAGCACTAGTAGACATTACAACCAGCTGCGGCCAAAGACAGGTCTACCGTGCGCTCATTGACCAGGGGTCTCAAAGCTCATTTGTGTCTGAGAATTTCGCACAAACAACAGGTTTGAAGCGAATTAAAAACAACATTGAGTTTCACTTAAGTGAAGGCAAAACCATACATTCAAGGTTCTCCGTAGAATTTGAAATGAAGTCTAAATGCAATCCAACCTTCACTTTATGGGTAAAAGCATATGTAATTAGCCACATAACAACATACCTGCCACAAAAATATATCACTTTGTCAAATTGGCCAGAGCTTGATACACTTACACTAGCAGACCCAAATTTTAACAAGCCTGGAAGAATTGATATGCTGCTAGGGGCCAGTGTGACCAGCAAGATCATGGAGCATGGTATGTCGAGAAGTCCAGTTGGAACTTTAGCACAAAAAACACAACTGGGATGGATCATTTCAGGTGACACTAACACAATGATGGAAAACAACAGAATTGTTAGCATGCATTCTTGTGTGTGTGAAAACAACATGCTTAAACAGTTCTGGGAATTGGAGGATGAATTCCTACCATTAGAGAGGAAAATGTCAAAAGAGGAAATTAGATGTGAAGAAATCTATAGTACAACAACAGTCAGAACAAAAACGGGACAATACAAGGTGAAGCTGCCGTTCAAAGAAGACATTGAGAATCCTGTTAAGAAATGTGGAGAAACAAAGGATATTTCTACTGCTAGATTTCTACAATTGGAAAGAAGATTCCAACACAACCTCAAATTAAAGATGGAGTATACTCGGGTCATGCAAGAATATTTGCAACTAGGACATATGATATTAGCTGATGAAAACAATGACAATGGTATATACTTACCTCATCATGCGGTAGTACGAGATGATAAGGATACCACCAGAGTTAGAGTGGTTTTTGATGCATCGTGCAAGGGTACTGGGGGATCTTCATTAAATGACACCCTACTTACGGGCCCCATCTTACAGGAGGATCTACGTACCTTGCTCATGAAGTGGAGAACATACAAAATTGTCTTAACAAGTGATATAGTAAAGATGTATCGACAGGTACTTGTGGCTGATGACGACACTACATATCAACAAATTATTTGGAGGGAGCACTCTGATCAGCCTCTTAACACATACAAATTATTAACTGTTACATTTGGAACAGCATGTGCCCCATACCTTGCAGTACGAACTCTACGGCAAGTGGCTGAAGATGAAGGTCACAAGTACCCTATAGCAGCAAAGTTGGTCAAGAACTCATTTTATATGGATGACTTCATGTCAGGAGGTCAAAATGTTGCGGAGGCTGTAGAAATTCATGGACAAATGACCCAGCTATTACAGTGTGGGGGGTTTGAATTACAAAAATGGTCCAGTAACTCTAATGAAGTTTTAGAGACCATAGCAAAAAATAAATCACATCGACAAAGCTTTGAAATAAAATTTGATCAAGTGTTCAAAATTCTTGGACTTACATGGGATAGACAGGTAGATCAGTTTAAATTCAAGGTGAACCTACCAGCAACAGCACCTATAGTAACCAAAAGAACTATCCTATCAGAAGTTTCACAGCTATTTGATCCTTTTGGTTGGCTAGCACCCGTGATTATCTTAGCTAAAATAATGATACAAAGGCTTTGGCTATGCAACGCTGGATGGAATGACCCGTTACCTGAAGAAATAGTTAAGGACTGGTTGACCTACCGAGATAAACTTCAACAACTAGAGCAGATAAGAATAGATAGGTGGATTAAGACACAGCCTTCAAATTCACATGTAGAGATCCATGGGTTTGCCGATGCATCAACGGTTGCATATGCAGCTGTGCTGTATGTCAGAGTCGTAGATGAAGAAGGGGTAACAGTGACTCTCCTGGGAAGTAAAACGAAGGTGGCACCATTGAAACAAGTGTCTTTACCTCGCCTGGAGCTGTGTGCTGCGGTATTGGTGGCCAAATTACTTGCAGAAGCTAGTAAGGTTCTGGAAATTCCAAAAACAAATGTGTATGGATATACTGACTCAATGGTTGTATTAGCCTGGATTCAATCACAACCTATTCGATGGCAAACATTTGTAGCAAACAGAGTAGCAGATATACAAGGTAATTTGGACAATGATAGGTGGGGCCATGTCAAATCCGAAGCTAACCCGGCTGATTTAGCTTCAAGGGGGGTGGACCCTTCAGAGTTAAGAAACGAAATGCTATGGTGGCAAGGCCCTGAGTTTCTGAGAAATCGAGTAATCAAACAACACAAACCGCAACTGCCCCAAACTGAGTTAGAAAAAAGAAAACAAAGACAGCAAGTGTTCTGTTGCAATACGGGAGAAAACACTATTGAAAGGTTTTCCAGTTTGAATAGAATGATTCGAGTACTCTCTTACTGCAGGCGATTTCTTAGATTAAGGAAAGGAAAAGAAAATAGTAAAAATCAATTTAGTCACTTAACAACCATAGAGCTAAGGGAAACTTTAAACAATTTGATAAGGTTAGAACAATCGAAATATTTTCAAGAAGAAATTGAAGATTTAAGAAATAAGAAAGAAATAAAACGAAGAAGTAAGCTTAAAACTTTATCACCATACTTGGAACAGGGATTTTTAAGAGTTGGAGGGCGTCTACAGGCTGCTCAACTAGCCCATGATAAAAAACATCCTATTATATTGCCAAAGGAATCCCATCTCTCAAGGTTGATCGTTATGGATGCACATTTAAAACTATTACATGGAGGTAATCTGCTAACAATCAACTACATTAGATCAAGGTATTGGGTTATAGGATTGAAGCCTCTGGTTAAAAAAATAATTCATGGGTGTGTAACCTGTACTAAACATAGAGGTAGTACAACTCAACCTCGTATGGGTGATTTACCATTAGACCGCATCCAACCAGGTAGACCTTTTCAGACGAGTGGCGTAGATTATGCTGGACCAATCCAAATAAGAACTTCCAAAGGACGAGGTCATAAGTCTTATAAGGGCTATATATGCCTATTTGTTTGTTTCTCGACTAAGGCTGTTCATCTGGAAGCAGTGAGTGATTTAACCAGCCAAGCATTCATAGCAGCATTCAGGAGATTTGTTGCTAGAAGAGGCCATTGTTCAGACTTGTGGAGCGACAATGGCACTAATTTTGTCGGCGCAGCCAAAGAACTTGAAATGTTATTTAAGCAGTGTCAAGAAAGTTTAGCTTTGGAAATATTCGAGACTTTGGCAAATGATGGAACCTCTTGGCATTTTATTCCACCGAGAACTCCAAATTTCGGGGGCTTATGGGAAGCAGGAATAAAATCAGTCAAAACACACCTGATGAAGATAATGGGGAACTCAACCCTTACATATGAAGAGCTTACAACTTTGCTTACACAGATAGAAGCTTGCCTCAATTCTAGACCAATCTGTGGATTGAATGATCACCCGGATGACGTTAGCGCTCTAACTCCATCCCATTTCTTGATAGGCGAACCTTTAGTTGCCATACCAGACACACCAGAAAGCAACTTACCTATTAGTCCTCTTCATAGATGGAAATTAGTACAACGCATGACAGCTCATTTCTGGAAACGATGGAGTACAGAGTACTTACACACTCTACAACAGAGACACAAGTGGCACACTAACGCTCGTGCACCTGAGGTTGGTGAAGTGGTACTTGTGAAGGAACCAGCACTTCCTCCTACAAAGTGGCTTATGGCAGTGGTAGTAGGTACACATCCGGGTCCCGATGGTGAAATACGGGTGGTCAGTCTGAAAACCAAGACTGGCCTGCTCAAGCGCCCAGTTTCCAAACTGGTCGCTCTTTTAAAACAATAAGAAGAATATACTACGGTGGGCGGCTGCTGAAGAACAAGGTTCTTGGTGGGCGGGATGTTCAGAAGAATCTCACTAGATGGCACTAAGATGCACGATTTATCGACGAAGATGTCAGTAGCTGTCACCGTAAAAATAAGATGGCGATTCTGATCGCTAATTTCAACGAGTCTGCAAAACCTAATTTCGGTAAACTATAGAAATAATTAAACTCTCACTATTTTCACCTACAACACCAATAAGTAACAAAATGATAACATTGACAACTTAGTCAAAGTTAATTTCATTTGCATTTTTGTGGATATTCTATTTGTAAGATCTCGCTCGAAATTAAAATAGGACCACGTTAAAATCAGTCGCTTTCGAATACAAAAAGGAACATCAAAATCGTAACACCCAGCAAAAATTTATGGAGTAACATACATTAAAAATACAGTTGAATAATTGACACACCTTTTTTATGTTGTTTAAGAAATGTTGCCATCCAATAACATTACCTCATTTAAACACCTCACTTCACGACTGGTTCCATCAGTTAATTAATAACTACGAGTCTAATAGAATGAATGGGTTTGAAAAAGCAACAATGCGTCAGTTTTATTATATTTCAATAGGTATCCAAGGCCTTTTATCAAAGCATAATATTTGGAGAGCTTCGAGGGCAATCTAAGAAATAAACAACCCGAATTCCCAGATTCGGCTGTAATAGGATCGCATCGATTATTGGCGGTACGTATCCCGTTCTACGGGTTATGAAATTGGATCCGTGGACAATAAAATACATAATTTACCCCGACTTCCCCTGGGACGCGGACTTATTGTGGCGTGTAGTAAATTTGGCAAGACGCACGTGTTCCAAACGATTGTGGTTTGCGAGTGATAAGTTCTAGAATCGGCTCCCGTTTGCAGTATATTTGAATTATAAAATATAGGTAGGTCCACATAACATTTGGTATACAGTAGAGTGTAATTTGGTACTGTCGTTTCTGTTTATGCTGTTGTCCGTGGTTTATTCCGTTGAGCTTTTTACTGATTTAAATAAACTTTCGACCCTCATTTTGCTCCTTTAAATAGCAAAAAATGTTGAAACAAATGTTTTATCGTTTCTGACGTTGATCCCAAATATTCAATTTTCGTAGTCATCATTAATTTTGCAATCCGTATTTACAATATTGACAACCTGTATAGGAAAATAGTTATCAAGCTGGATCGGCCCTGTTCCAAAGTTCTTAATTTTGATTCAGAGCTAGTTCTAATTTTATTTCTAGGTGTATGTGTCTGTATTTCTAGGTCTAGGTGTATGTTTTTATCTTGGGTGTTCATGGCGCCTAATATGCAAGAAATCCTACTAGAGTAAGGCTAGGAGTCAATGTTATAAATTATATTAAGAAAGTACAGAAGCGCTTAAAAATCATTAGGACTCAGAGAAACAGCTCAACAAAAATTTTCTTGAAAAACATTCGCTTTGTATTACAGATTGTCGTACCTGATCGATTGTGTTAGTCTAATGGCTATACAACTAGATAAAATATTGAGGATGCTTCGTTTTTCTTTATATCGACCGTGCCCGCGATTGATTACATGGCAACCACCGAAGCTACCGCGCCGGACTTAGATCTATCTTTATGTATCTGTGTACATAATTATTATGCTTCCAAAAAGCTAAGAAAAAACTTAACCATGAAGAATATAAATCACTTACAAGTTTGAGAAGCGTCGTTATGCGGAAAGTTGGGAGTAAATTAATTTCACGGAATTCCGCGCTACAGCGGATAGTTGTCGAACTCAAACTTCACAAACTTCAACTTCTGCTTCAGATGAACGGCCACTGATTGGGAATTTTAGGGAAATTACTCACTTTCACTGAAAGAGTCGCGAAGCACGTAATAGTTATAACGATCATCGTACACGGGTCGATACGCCTCTCAGTTGGATTTTAACAATATCGTTAAATGCAAACTTGCAAGAAAGAAATAATAATAAAGCAAAAAAGAGCATTTTGTAAGTGGATAAAGCCGCCAATGGGCGTCTATAATTTCCTACTCAATCGTAAGGGAACGCTCAACAAAGCAATAACCTCTGAAATGAAATTACGCGCTTTGATTAGATGTTTTAATTACTTCCCTTCTTAGAGCCAACTAATTACAATTTATCGAGCCGTAAGACGATGCAAAAACCCTTTGCAAACAAGATAGACGCCCTAACCAGGGTCTAATCAGAGAACAGTTGCGAATTAGCACCCTACTCCTACTATAAACAAGTTAGGAATGTACGTTGTAATTTTTAATTAAACCAACCCTTTGTCAGTATGTGGGAGGAGACAATTCATGGAAATTTGTTTTGGATAAAGTTATAATTGTCTCACTAATAATCTTGTTACGATGGAATCAATTGGGCGTACAAATTCAGAGAGTTTACTGGATGTAAATAAATCAATAATAAATAACACCACACACTCCTAGCAACATATTACGATTCCCGGTAGTGCCGTGGACATCATAGAAGACAAGACATAGAAGACAGTCCAAGCAGATGTTGACCAAAATAGTTTGTTTAAATTAAATTGAGATAGCAAACGAATATGCACCATGCCCTACCATCTGTGGCAACCGTCATCAACACGAAGGAAGAGTAAAATGGACAATATCAGTTATCAGGCATGTAAAGCCTGAGAGGCTTGAGACTGAGACTGTTAATAGTAATAGTAGTGTAATAGTTAATCCTTTTGGTAATTATTCATAACAAACTTATTTTAATTCTGTCACAGATGTCTTGCTACCCCTAATTACTTATATGTTTGCCTCTTTAACTAAAGATGTTCCATATCTTCCTTTAATTGAAAAGCATGTTATCGAAATTTTAGAAGTAACAATGAAGTGAAATCTACTTAAAAATGTACATGAATTTAAATTTAAATTTCTCATATATTCAAGTGAGATGTAGGAAAACCAGATTTCAAGGGTCTGTTTAACTGGGTCCCAAGAGGTCAATTCTGGTGTTGTATTACGGATATTAAGGATGTGTTAATTTATGCGGGTCTAAGAATTACGGTAGATACATAGGCTATCTCTAACTATGGAACGGTAAATTATTTATATTCGAATTTGGTTTTTACACACATTTTGTAAAAATATAACTACGACGTAGCTTTCACAAATTCTATTGTACGTGTTCTGTGGCAAGGAAGTCCCAAAAAGTGTTGTTTCTCTTACCGTTACAGACAACACTTTTTACTACCTAAGCTAACCTGTTTTATGTTTTAAGAAGAAATCAGTTTGTAACAACTCGTCCTCATAACAATGCCTTTGTCATGAGATAAAAAATATTACGACATCTCCATCAATCCTAATGGAATTTTATTATCAATTCTTACACATTCATCCATAAAAGTAATTAATATTTTAATAAATCTTTAAGCTACTCCCTATTTCTGAGGTTGTAAATCTCTCTCATTCATAAGAATATTGATTCAATATCTGCAGCTTTAGTTTATATCTCATCATAATAAAAGCGACTTAGAGCATATTTCACCACGCTGCACCTGTGCCAATCGTTGGAGAGGTCGGCTAATCTAAGTATCGGTGTTCCTCATATCAACCGAAAACTTCTGACATGGTATAGCGACTGCTATTTATTGGTAAAAACAGAGACCGAGGGGTACGTTATGAATAACGGTAGGAAGCGATCAAGATATTTATGCCACTAGCGGTCACCCATCCAACTACCGACCGCGCCCGCTGTTGCTTAACTTTGTCGATCACTTAAAATCAGCGCAATACGCCGGGCTGTGAGCGACCCAATAAGTAGAAACTCACAATAATAAAAAACTATAAATGTTTCTGAAACAGCGAAGGGTCCTCGGTACATTGGATCAGCACACATTGGGTATTTTAATTACAATCGAAACGTGGCGCATGGTTCCTGCATATAAGACGCTTACAATATTTCCTTTTTGAGCTTTGAAATTTAATAAGCGTTTAACACTTCAAAGCCCCCTTGTAAAGCAATTTGGCGTAGTCGTTGAAAAACAGCGAGTTTTCGGCTGGAAAACGTAATTCGTTTAGAGCACCGTGCCTCGGTAAAAGATTAATTAGCGCTGCAAACAGCCGAGGTAGCGCTTTAAAGCGCTCTTGCGTCTGTCGAGATCGTAATAGCAGAAGCGGGATATTGCGTACGAAGGAGAATTGTCGTGAAAGGACTTGTTCCTCTTCACGAGTGTGGGGTTGTTTGGTTTTCATTTTGATGTGAGCGTACCAAGCTTGGGTCTTGTTCCTCGAGGATTCATCTAGAATTATGGGCCATAAGTTCACACGCTCTCCCAAATATAACTATGGCATAGATGTGCGTTTGGTTGTTTCCTTGAGACGTCGTTATTTCTTGCGCAGGTTAAATTTCTTGTCAATTTTGGCTCTAAATATATTGGCTCTGGCTTGGTGGCAGGATGACGCAAGTAAGGGATCATATTCACAGTTTGCTGCTTTGTTAATTTGTGATTGAACGATTAAAATAAAAACTGTGTATGTACATAATATCTGCTGGATCTTGAGCCTTATTAGGATTTAGTATTTTAGTGATAGATAACTCCGGGCAATGTTAATGTGCTCACTTCGTGAAAATAAATTGGAATTACTAATCAATTAATGAATCATATTTAATAGTATGTAGCTAGCTAGCTACAACCCACTAATGGCTCACTACTGAGCACTGGTCTTTACTGAGGAGGCCTAGAGCATACTCCACCATGCTGCTCCAATGCGGATTCGTGGAGGGGTT
>DWJQ01001084.1:0-11803 GCA_018248915.1 Hesperia meskei straton
TATTGTTGGTATTAAAGCCTTGACTCTGTGATGTTTTGAAATTTCTTAAGTACATTTTTTATGTAAATCAGCTATTTCCGCACGGTTACGGTTGCGGCACATCACTATTAATGATTTGCAAAAAAGTAACAACACAGCTTATGTCAATTTAGTCCGTAGCGAAAAAAAACTGACTGTATGTTTAGTCACGAATCGTATACAAGTATAAAAGAAGGGTACAGGGGCAAAACAAGGAATGTCACTAAAACAGGTTTTTGAGTAATTAACATTTTAATGTTTGAAAATTTATAACTTTGTCTTAAATATTTTTTTTTTAATTTACTGACAGGAACTTAAGTTTACCTTACAGAGATCAGCTGTAAATAGAAATAATCGTTTAACAAAATATGTTAACAATTATATAAAATTTGAAAAAAAGAAAGTAATCCGCTTTTATAAATGTCCAAATCTAATACTATGTATGGCTAATGCGTTCGAAATAGGCTTGATCTTCAGTAGAATACAACCTTTTTAAATCCATTAGGTCCTTGTACTTGTCTGCACTAATTGGCAAGCAATCATGGTAGGCAAACCCAGGCAATTCAAATTCATTGCCACATTCCGGTTGATTCACTCTTTGCTTATTCAATATGGGTGACTTCTCCCAGGAACCAGGAACAAAATTAATGAATCTTGTCACAGTATAATTTTTATTGCGTCCTCATGCAGAGTCACAAAATATTTCTAAATGTTTCACACGATGATCTAAATGGTTTTTTAAATAGTGAAATAAAAATGAAACCACTTTATCTGAACCCTTGCGTCCACAAGTCTCAGGGTAAGTGAAAAAAAAGGAGCTAGAATGACTCAGCACATGTATATTAAACGAATACATTGATAGTTGACGTTTGTCATATACATCATTGGTAGTAATATTAGGTAGTGACACATTTTTTTGGTAGTCCATAGCAATAGCCTGAAATTCAACATCATTCTTTCTTTTGATTGTAGCATACTTCTTTCTATCTAAAATGTTTGAGCTTTTTTCTCATGTAAATTATTAAGAATAGTTCATCTTTTTAGTTCAACCTGGTTTCCTTTAGCAGTCAATGCTTTTGCCTTAATAGTGAATTCATCACATGCACTACATGTGTCGGTGCGAGGATATCCAAATGATATGTTGAATTCAGTGTTAAAAATATTCCTGTATGTTTATAGGAAACATTATTCTCAAGGTATGCATCCAAATATAACTTATGCATTTTTTTAATATTGAAGTCATCAGGTAAGTATTCTTTTGTATCTTTCAAACTGTAGTGGCTTTGCCTTACTTTAAATGATTTAATATGAGTACATATCGATTGTTTTGTATTTATATCCAGTTTTTTGTGTGAACTTGATTTTCCCCTTCTATCATTTGGTGCAATGCCTGTCTCTTTGAAAGACTTTTATAGGTGTTCTGGTGATAAGGTTTACTTTAGACTTTTGCAATTTGGTACTTTGGTATGCCACAGCAGTATAAGCTCAAACTGATGCATCGCAGAATCTATGCACAGTAACATTAGGTGCTGTCTCATCCATTGTATGAAGCCATCGTTTGATGTTAACGTAAGTGTTGAAAACTTTCTCTCAGTGCAATCCAACTATCAGCAGATCTATCTTTGCTTGAGTGCTCCGTTGAGATGGTTGAAATTGTTTTAAAAATTCTATGTTGTTTGAACACCATTTTTGTATAATGAATCCACCCCTTTTTAACATTGATTCAATTGTTTTAGCATTTTTTATTGCAGCTTGCCCGGTATCTGAGCCTGACCTCAAATTGTCCATGTAGAAATCCTCTTTTATAATTTTTACAGCCTCAGAGTTTTCAGGATGGTATTCATGTTCGGCAACTTGATGTAATGTTTTTACAGCCAGGTATGGGGCTGAAGCGGTTCCAAATATTACTCTCATTAGTTTATAATCTCTTACAGGTTCATTTATACTGGCTCACCAAAGAATTCTTTGTAGAGAAGAGTTGTTGAGAGAAACGTTGTTGGTACCCTTTTGTGATGCATTAAAGACAATTCTAACTTTTGTGCGTTTCCTTTTCTTCTCGCACGACTGCATGGTGAGGTAGACATACAGCTGGATTATTAACTTCATTAATTTAAATCAATTTATTCTTGCATTACTTTTATATATTCTTCTTTCAATTTTTCATTTTTGTCAAGTCTTTTCTCTAATTCATATAATCTCTTCAGTGCTATACTTCTTGTTTCTCCTTGTGGTGATAGAAGAATATCTGTTTTTGTTGGTAACTTGACGACATATCATCCATCTTTTGTTCTGGTAGTAGCTTTAAATATTCCTTCACATCTTATTCCTTCTTGTGTTGGTGTCTTGCGTTCATCTGTATCTAGCTCCCACATTCTTTTCAGCATGTCATCTACATTAACAACGTTAAGGTGCATGGCGATGACATCTTTATTTTGGTTCCAATCTTCTTGTACAGGCCCAAAGAGAATCCAACCCAGACATGTATTTTGAGCACATGGAGTGCCTGGGGGACCCTTGATAATTTCACTCTTCATAATTTGGGCACACATCCACACCTAGCAACATATCTATTTGACCTGGTTGATTGTAGCTTGGGTCTACCAGAAAGAGACCTTGTAGGTGTGTCCAGGTGCGAACAGTGATGGAGCTTGATAAGTTGGTAGTGAGTCGAGTTGCCATAACATAAACTTTTATCTTGGTATTGAAGCTTGTATCTTGTCTAGATAAAAGTTGTATTTCTGCTGCATGCTTGATTTTTGTTTTGGTAGAACATTGCTCCCAGTCACGGTGGGTGTCTGCATCTACGAGGAATATAATCAATGGATCCCATGAATCACTGGCTAATTTTACACTGTTTATACACTCTGTAGTTGCGTCTAATAAAGATTTAATATTACTAGCTGTTTGTGCCCTTATCTTTCTTTGAGTGAAAAGCCTTTTTAAATAGTGAATTCACAATTAGCCGTTTGTTTCCGTAACTGGTTTTGAGCATGTCCCACGATTGTTCATAATTATAACCGTAACTTGAATGTGATTTAGTAATGCTTTAGCTTCTCCAGGCTTCATTGCTGAGTGACTTATTATTGTGCACTAAGGACGTAAACAAATCTTGGTAGGCTGGCCATTCCTCATATACACCCGAGAATGTAGGAAGTTGTATTCTTGGTAGCTTTACAAGTCCTTGGTTATCCCAATAAACGTAGTCGGTCGCTGGCGTACTTGATAACTGTGTAGGTTTCTCGAACGAAGTCAAAAAATCTTTTAAATCGGCTTTCAAGGATAAATAAATTAACGTTTAGCAATAACAAACTTCACTTCAACTCGATGCGTAATAATCTTGATTTGTTATAAACACGGTACACACTTGTCTCGTTATTACAATGAAAAGTTTTGCGTAAACAACACGGCCGGCCGGCCGCTTGATTCGCCTTTTGATTTAATATTTTTCTTCGAAGCCCTCCGGCGTCCCACGTTATCGTAAGGTCGTAAGTTCACTTTAGTATCCGGCTCGAAGGACCATATGTTCTGGTGATAAGGTTTACTTTAGACTTTTGCAATTTGGTACTTTGGTCGTTTAGTTGCCAGCAGAGAATTGCGATAGATAAAGACGATGTGATGACTTTTTACTTTGTGCCACATAAAACATAAAAGTAGGTACCTACCTACGCGCGAAAACCTAAGTGTTGCCATACGTAATTTGAATTTCTTGTGACATTCCTTGTTTTGCCCCTGTGTAAACCAAACATTACGCTCTCGAGCGACGCACACAGATACCGTTCCCGGACCCGAAACCGAAACCACCGAAACATTGTTCGATAGCGGTTCAAAGTGGTTCTATGTTTGCTGTCCGTGAACGAGGTCTATGCATACGGTACTCTATCGCGAATTGTATGGAAGCATTACATTTCCTCAAACCGAATCTCGAGACGGGTTCAATATCTGTTGGAAATACGTCGCGAGCCGCGGCGCCGGCCGATGTCATATTATTAAATTATATTTATTAAACCGATGAAAAGATAAATACGTTTATTTGATCGGGAAGAGCCGACGCTTCCTGGCTTTGCACCAGACGACGCGCCGGGGACAGGCCTCCGGGACCAACTCACGGCGCTCGGTAGGGACACAGGGAGACTCCGGTATGTACTACCGTGTTTATAACTATTTAAATGATGTCGTAGTATGACCATATTAACTAGTCTAGTGTTACTGTATGATCCCTTTTATTAAATCAATAAACAATGCCTATGATGTTGAACTTTATTATAATGGACAATAAGCGCGCTCGCCGTTAGCAACGTATCGATTTCTGCCATCATTAAATTTGTTATTGTTCACGTTTGCCGAGTTTTATATAAGGGAGTACACTTTCCGCGGCCGAATGTATAGTCCTACAAGCATCTCTTGGCGAGTGGGTGACAAAGACAGCGCCTTACAGTTTACCTTACCTGTATGACGCTGTCTCTGTCACGCACGCGCTAAAAGATGCTTGTAGGACTGTAATGAGATCGCTTGATTTCAATCATCATTGTCATCATATATTATACTATGGTTTGTACCCAACTACCCATTACTGTATCGTGACGTGACGAATAATATTTATTCCTGTGACTCGCCGGATATTGTTTGCTTAATGCTCAAATTTTTTTATACATTTTAGGTTAAGTAAAGGTATGAGCACATTAGCTACAGTACAGAATGCTGCTGTTGAAAACTAATGCAGTATTTTTATACACATTCTTTAAGATATTAATTTATTGATTGAAATGAAACGTTTTCTTCACTTATAGGAAATTCAAGATAATATTTATTAATGGCATCTATCGATAAACTATTATTAATATGGAAAGTAGGTATAACAGAAATATTTTTGAACAAAATGTTTAACCAAACAAGTAATATATAAGTTTAGTAATAGTATAATATTGTATCATACTATTAATGTGAGGGAGACGAACATCATTATGTCAATGCATGCACCTTACGGCTTACCTTACATCAATAAACAATAATTTGGCCAACAATGAGAAATCAGTTACCGTTGGCACTTGTTTGATTCACACAACGCAAATATACGTATTAAACATATAAATAAATATTTTTACTTGTATAACCTGTAGACTCCGTCGATTCTCTCTGCTTGGTGTTAGTTACCGAAATAAAAATAATACAAATTTGATATATTGGTTTTATTTTGTTTTCAATTTAGGAATAACAAAAATTTTCTTTACATTATAAAATAAAATTGTAGAAGAAAAGAGAGATCCAATTATTAACTATTATAATATAAAGTAGCCTTCACTACGACACGGGTTCTCATGATATGCCTGTTCTCTCGGATGTATCCAGCCACTTGGATAATATATAATAACTACATCCATCGCCGTAACATCAGAATCACGTGTCGTAGTAAACATTGTACAAGTAGCGATAAATTCGTAAAAAAATACAAAATGCATTCAGGCAGTGATTCAAGACAGTAATACCTACACTTAATTTTATATACATAAATAGTATAAACATTACAAAAAATATTCTTATAAGCAATTTATTATAAGTATTCTCTGCAAGGGATGTCTTCAACAATGGAACTAGTTGGGAAAATGATCAATTCTGTCAAAGAAGTACTGGGAATGCCCTCGCATCACGGCACCAGGGCCCTTATTCTGCTAATTTATAAATGCTTCAATTGCAGCTCAATTGAGATCCAATTTATCCATGTATAAATTAGCAGAATCGGGGGGCAGGAGTATTACATTTTACTTAACATTTTAACGCGCGCACATATCCTTGTACTTCCGTACTAATATTATAAATTCAGAAGTATCTGTCTCCTCCCATATTTTCGTTAAGGAGATAACTTGACACTGGAGATGATAGAGGACAGTTTTTATCACGGATAGAACAAGTAAGATTTATATAAATTTCATCAGCTTATCACATTATTTGTATTTAAAAAAATGCGACAGAATTTGGCACATGTGTAGACCATACAGGATGGTCTATTGCCAGTATTACGTTCCCTTGTAGTACAATAATATGAATGTAGTTTTGTCATTTTCCGACTTATTCACGAGCGATGCCGCGTGCAGAAACTAGTTTTAAATTACGAAAAAGTATTTCGCTTAATTTACCATAAATTTCATAGTCAACATACTAATATCCATAGCGTGAACGTGAGTGCGCGCTCACGTGCGCGTGTGTGTGCGCATGGGTGTGTGTGTACGCGTGTGTGTGCGCATGTGTGTGCGCGTGTGTGTAGCGCGTGTTTGTACAAGTGCGTATGGCGGCTGCGATTAAACCAACAGACATGCAATAAACAAGGGGAAAGCCAAAGCAAATTTTAAAATGTGGTTCTTATTTCATAGATTAAGCTTACACTTTTCTAAACACGGGAAAATAATTCAAATAATACAATAATTTAAATTTCGTAGGGTGAATGATAAATAAAAATCACTCGTCCTACCAAAACGCGACTTGGATTGACGTCACGAACCGTTACTAACTAATGTCACCGACAGTTTAGCGGTTCATGCCGTCTGCTTTGATAATTGTTTGAGGTCACGGTATAATGAGCATTATTTGAAACATTTTTAATTCATTGTATTAATTTAGATTATGTTGAAATAATACTATTCGGGGTAATATGTTAGCAAAAATCGGTTAACCGTAAATTTACATGAAATTACCATTGGAGTCAACAACCCAAGCTACAGAACTATAATTAACAACATTTCAAATAATTAACAACACTTTTAAAGTAACTAACAAGCATACGGTTTCTTTCTTTCATATCACATCACATACTTTTCAAGTTTTTCTTAAAGAATATGAGTTGACGTCAGAAATTGATATAGGAAATATAAGACGTTGTCCACGTTTTTTCTCGTCTCAACCAAAACTGTCATTTTGTTGTTAACATAATTGCAACATTGAAATTGTAGCTATTTATCGTCAGAGCAAAAGCATAATGCCTAATATTGGAAGGCATTTGGCGCTAAAACATCATGTATATGAAATGTAAACATTATCATAGTGAAGCAACTTAGGCTAATATATTACACGGTAACATAACCTATGGACGGAGTATTATTATCGCAGTTCATTTACTATTACTACACTTAATTTTGAGTTTTTGTCGAACACATATAAAATAAGTAAGATTTTGAAAAAATATTGCATTGAGTACATAGATAAAAATAAAACAATAATTATTATAAATAATCGGTTGTTCCGTCAACCAGGTGATATTGACGGCTGCAAGATCCATTCTACTGTCTTCACCGATCGCGTCCTGCGTATTATTGGGGCCAAACTACATAAACGCTAAACGCTAACATCACGTCATCATGTTTATGGCTAAACTGGGTGTAAGTTTGAGGGGTCAAAAAGTTTGGCGCGAGCAATGTCTGAGCGAGCGTCCTGCAGATAGAAGTCATCACGGTCTTGGTGCCGCTAGGGCGGTTAGCACGGCCAGGGCGGCTAGGGCGGCTAGGGCGGGGAGGGCGGGCGGCGCGGCCAGGGCGGGCGCGGCGGCGCGCGCGATGTTCCGCTTGTGCCGGTCCACTATGAAGATGCGGCCGCCCATGTCTGTGGAAACGTTTACGACTTACTAATTATATTTCAAAAAATTAAGTCATTACATAAATTTTGCTTTCATGTTTTACTATGATTAAAAATGTCTCGGTAAGATCGTCACATACCTTTAACTTTATAAAGAGAGAGTGCTCATAGTGCGAGAATATTATGGTTGTCCGTTTGTCTAAGGGGCTATTAATGTGGGTTATGTTTATCGCATTAGTAGACTTATTTACGATTTAAAATGCTTGCGAAAAAATAGAGTTAAAATAAATATCATCAATAATGTGTCACAAATAAGATAGACAGTAAATGGGTCTAGAAAAGCCATGTTGAATTTGTGGGGACACCGCACACATGTCACACGGTGTCGTCATCGAAGCCTGAATCACGCTATCGATCGATCGCCCGCATATATGTATGTATACACCGGTCGAGAACATTCACTCGAGGCCTCGGCCGCCCCCCGGGCATGTCGTCTCGCCCGATGGGAGATCTCCCATTGCCAAAATTTTTTTGACATTTTTTGATCAAAATTTAGGAGTTAAGCGATGGTGAAACCGGTCGATACAAAGTGTAGGTTAGCAAGAGACGTGTGACACAGACCGATGTGCGTGAAGGAATGGTAATAGACGCGGTCGGGCCAGGAGGAGTTGGGCGCCACGCGCAGGGCGGCGGGTGCGCCGGCGCAGCGCCACGCCAGCGAGCGGTTGTACGCGCGGAAGGTGTCGGGCGGCGCGCGCCGCCGGTCCGCGCCCGCGCCCTCCTCCGCGATGCACAGCTCGCCCGCTGCCAACAGACGGTTATGTTCGGCCACGGTTTGGGTTAAATGTTAACATTGCGTTGCTAGGTAACGCAATGGTTGCTAGGTACGCATTGTTTACATTTTGCCCAACTAGTAAACAACTAGGTAACATAAATTTTACGTTATATTATCTCTTGGAAAACATTTTATATGGTTAAAGAAAAAATTAACAAAAATCCTCAACAACACTCGTTAATAGAAATACGTGCAAGGCATTAGGTACTCTCGGCTATAACGAATCGACAGAGCGACTATTCATATCGAGGGTCTGAACCTTGACTTTAGAGTCAGTATTTTTATTTTTTTCTCCTTTTTCATCCGTCTCAACCACAATGCGTCGGCGTTTGATACTGACCATATGACGTAAGGCAGGTTCCATGAAGCGACTAAAACACTCAAAATATTCAATTTTCTATAGTAAAAGTGTCATAATATAACCCATAGCAACATAGGGCGCATTCAAGTAGAACGCTGGTTACCGGCGCCGATCTGTCAGCGCTAATCGGTGCTTATCCGCGCAGGTAGTCGGCCCAGGTAGTCTTTATACTTTGTGCCGAACCAGCGCCAAAAGCGCCGACAAATTCCGACCTGTCCCACGACCGAGGATATGTCAACGGACCAGTACCAGTAGCGTTCTACTTGAATGCTCCCATAGAGTCATTACCGGCGGTGGGCTGCAGCCGTCCACGGCGCGAGGCGCGCGCGCCGGCCAGCACGCGCACGTGGCGCTGCGCGGGGTCGGGCAGGCGCTCCAGGCCGCCGTGCGGCTCGGCGGTCAGCACCAGCGGGTGGTAGCGCGCGGCCGAGTGCGGGTCGGCGCCGCCCGCCACCAGGAACGAGTACGCCAGCCCGCGCCGCAGCTGCAGGTCCGGCGCCAGCTGCCCGTTCACGTACCTGCCACGCACTTTCATTATTTATCTATTAAGCACGCTACATACCTTTACACCATGCAATCTAGGGCGCTAGCTAACGCACAAGACGAGCTAGCGTCAGGGGCCGTTCGATCGCACTAGTTTGGATCACTATCTGGCTAACTGTCTTTACACTGTGCGATTTTAGCACGCTAGCTCAGTTAGCGCTCATAATGTAATGCATACCTGTAGTGTACGGATATAAACCGGTTACTTGTCTCGAGCGCGTACGTCACCCTATGCGGGTCACCCCGGGCTTAGTTGTTATCCGACCGTCGACCGAGTGAGACGTGGTGGTGCGTAAGCGAGCCAAGTGTCCTTAGATAACAGGTATAGTACAGTACCTGTCACCAAATTTCGTTATTTATCTATTGACTAAACCTATTATACTCGTAGTGATACATTATTAATTTCTAACTTCCTCTCTGATCGGTTTCCGGCGACGGTAATGACGGTCGACGAGTAATGACTCGTATTCGAAAACTAACCCGTAGCGAAGCTCGGAAAAGTTGGCTATTGGAGTATGGAGACGAGGAGGTCGTGTCGGCAAATAAAGTGTTAAAAGTCGTCCAACGTGTTATCATTTCACTCTCCAACCGTGACCTTAAAATTAGTGCAATTGCAAGTAAAAGTAAAGTACGAGTAGATTAGTCGTGTATTTTGTGTCGTTACGCTGAGGAAAAGAAAGAGCCATACACTCAGACCAATAAACTATAGACGGAATGCCGGGAACAAAATAATGAAGCCAGAAAATAGTCTGCCTCGCCTTGTAATACACACGGCGGCACTCATACCAAAACGACTTATGTGTTCTAAATAATAAAAAATGAATGAAGCTTTGTGTTCCAAAAAATAAAGTTTCAATCTGTTCTAGTTCAAACTGTCAACATAAGGCATTCTATTGGTTTCGATGTGTGCTTTCAGCTGATTTTTGCCGGCTTCACTCTTTTGTTCACGGCTTTCCGTCTATAGTTTATTGGTCTGAGGCGTTACGTACCAGGCGAGTGCGGGCGCGGCGCCGCCCCGCGCGGCCAGCCCCCGCGCGCCGCCCGCGGGCCCGAGCGCGAAGCGGAACACGCGCAGCGCCGGGTCGAACAGCTGCGCGCGCTCCCAGCCCGCCACGCGCGTCCTCTTCTCGCTGCACAAATCACACTTTAGCCGCCGAACATACATGGAATTGCTCCTTATCACCTGTGCTAAGTTTAATTTACCTAAGCAAAATTTACTTATTTTAGATACAGCCGGAAATTTTAAATGTACCTTTCGCGTAGGCGGAAAGCTGGCGTTTGTGTGCCTCGCATTTATATCGAATACGGATCGTATATCTATAACACTATCTCACTCAAACCATTACATCCAAAGTTCGTTCTCCATGGGAACTTTGATTGAAAGTTTCTATGTGATCGCACGCTCCCAATGTTGCAAGAACTTACAATCTTTGAGGCAATCGTAAAACGGTCAATTATTCTCATGTTCGAGAGATTTAACGTTACATGGTCAGAATTTCAAGAATGACCATAGAGATCCCCCCGCTGCCACCAAAACAGTCCAAGCGGTATACTCACATGGTGAAGGGCACGCAGTCATTCTCGGGCGGGTTCTGCTTGAGCTTGAGGCGGATGTCGTTCTTGTGGTAGAGGCGGTGGAAGGCGGGCTCGCGCTCGTGGTCCAGCGGGCCCACGGCCCACACCACGTACACGGGCGCGTCCAGCGGCCACTCCCGATCCAGGGGCTCCGCTGGAAATTGACATTTACAAATATAAGTCGCGGCAACCGGCTAACCTTCCGACGTCCCGAAGGCCTGGGCAGTCGCATTCGATGTTGATTCGGAAACGTTTCGATTAAGCTCTAACTACCATCGAGTTACATCTAGAGAAACTTCAAGAAAATTTTCGGTTAACTCCATGCAATATAAGACTGTATTTATTGGTAAGTAGGGTGTATACTGAGTACTGACAGGCGGCGAGCGAGCGGCGGTAGCTGAGCACGGTGAGCCCCTGGGAGCGGGAGGCGCTGAACACCTGGTTGCTGTCCAGCCCGCCCAGCCGCTCGTCGCGGCACACGCCGCGCCACTGCCCCAGCACCTGCACGCACTGCGCGCGCACACACACAAACACACACACATACATTATTATTATACGTCGCTCCAAAATTTATGTCACCATAGTTTATATCATGGGTATTTTATTGTGTGTTATTTTCACGAAGCACGTGTAATAGAGCTATGGCAGGAGAGATAGAACTAGAGCGGGAGGAAGGATGATTAAGAAATATATGTGTCAAGATATTGGATATCAATTAAAAAATGTAATGACAATTCCAATGTTACTTATTCATAACGATGTACATGTGACGTGTCGCTGCGCAAGCGTCGCTGTCTCGCATTTACGTAGGTAACAATTTTATTATCATGTAAATGTGTGTACATGTGTATGAGTCTTATACAAAGACGTATCCCCATGTTATTAAAGCGTTGTAGTAGTGGAGGTACATC
>DWJQ01001085.1:0-11801 GCA_018248915.1 Hesperia meskei straton
ATCCGCAGCGTGAAATTTCACGCATGCGGAGCAATCCCGCGTGCGTGACCAAATCCGCATGACACTGAAAACGCCCTAAGGTCTAGAATAGATAATTGTGGCCTTCTAGAATGAGTGTTCAGCGTGAGTTGGGGATTATTTACTGTTTTAGAAATTGCATGAATATTTCCATCTTTGTCCCAGTTGTGTAATGACATTCTTGAATTTTCTGTTTTACCCATTTCCATAGATATAGCAATGTTAACTAATTTATAAAATGGTGTAGTTTCTTTCTCTTGAAGAATTTTTATTCGAATTTCACTATCTTTTTGGCCTCTTATGAATTGTAGAGACAAAAACGAATCAAGTGTAGGTTTATAGCAATTTGAACATTTGATTCGCAGTTGTGCGATAGTTTCTTTAATTCTAAAGCGTAAACTGCTACTGTTTCTTCTGGCTGTTGTAAACGTGATATAAACGTATGTTGTGATGCCCATATACATACATACTTGGCTTCGGATCCAAATAATTATCTAAAATGGTTGTAAGTTCGTCAAAATTCTTGTTGATAGGATCATCTGGTGAACACAGATCGTGAATCTTTTCATATAGTTCAGGTGGAATTGTAAAGAGTAAAGTATATACTTTCACTTTTTGATCAGTTACATTGTCTATCATTAAGTACACTGTTAGCCGTTTAGTAAAATTCTTGAATGATTCTTTATCATGAAATGGTTGAAAGTTCAGTCTAGGTTGTTGTTCGCGTTGCAGAGTCATCGGTATAGGATCTGATTGATAACTGGACTGAGGTCTTATTTTATTCAACAGTTGCTTCATTTCTGAACGTATATTCGTGTATGTTTCGTCACATTCAAAACGGTATTGATTTTCAGCTTCGAGTTGTTCTTCGTCCATTTCACCTTCAATTTGTGAATGTAATTCTTGTAAATTTTCGTATAATTTTTGTAATGTCAACAATCTTGTTTCGATTTCTTCACATGTATGTAATTTTGGGTCTTCGTTGAATGTATTGGTCGTTTTACATACATTACATATTTTCAAGTAACGAACGTTGCTAGGTAACCTATTTATTTTTAAGTGTGTGACACATATGAAAGCTTTGCAAGAGCTTCTCCTCATTTTGAAGTCGGACTATTATTATTAAAACAATAAATCAATAATTTCATTTTGTAAATATGATTATAATAATTTAGTCAATTCAGTTCACAACGAAACAATAAAATAAAAAAAAAATACCTTACTTAATTTCCTTTCCCGTTGCAAAATACATAAATAATTATGCACTGAAAACTTTATTCCTAGTAGATTATGTCATTGTGAGTAGCGTTAAAGAGGACGATAAGAATTATGGCCATTACTGCGTAGTTAACTTTAAGTTTTTAAAGCTAATTCATCTCTGTTCAACCTTAGTATTTGGTATATTTAGTGTAGAGTCATCTCTTCAGTTGTTTTAACACGGTTGATTTATTTAAATTTAGAAGAACACAACACAGAAGCTCATGCAAGTGGTGCAAATGTGTGTTAGAAACACATTGATTGATCCGATAATTTCATGATCGGAACATGTCTACATCTGATAACTTAATAATTTTATTACAGTATTTTACTAATAAGTATTTTTATCTTATTAATTTTAAAATATGCTCACAAGTGTTCAATCTAGGAGTATATTTTTTAGCTTTAGTAAACAGCATTTTTCTCTCTGAACAATAAAATTATTAAGTCGTATAAAATATGCTATGTAAATGATGTCATATCCGTTTTAAATCTCATGGGATTTAATGACATGAAATTCTACTTCAAATATGGGCTCATTAATGTGTTTCTAACTTTACCATTTTATCGCTGGCTCTCAATGATTTATGAAATTAATCTGGCGTCTATCAAACAAAACAAAAATAACAATAAAAAGTCATGCATTTATGTTACTTAATGTATTATTTAGTTGTAAACGGAAATCAAACCCAACAATAAGACATAATAATAAAATAATTATATAATTTATTGGAAAACATACAAAAGCACAAAAAGAAATATTTACCGCACGTACAGAGTGACTCATAAAATTACAGTTTGATTTGACATTATGATTTTTTGATTTAAGAATTCTGCATAGTCGTAGAACCTACCGAGATGGTTTATTTCTGTATTTAAATATTCATTTACTGTCATTAACGTTAAAACCGTTAAAGTGCGAGTTGGACTCGCACACTTAGGGTACCGTACCAAAGAGCGACATTAACTGTAATTATAATTTAGTTAATGAGATTACTTCACACGGTTAAAATTTCAAAAATAACCCATAATAAGTTTAAACATTTTTATTGTTATCATTTTTAGGTAGAACCCCTTTGGGATCTAACTTTAACCTAATGCCGCTCAAGAGATAAAGACAGACAGTTATCGACTGCATATGAAACTAAATAGGATTATGTATACCAAAAACCTGGACTTACAGTAGTCTTAAAACAATTTTATTATATTGATTTGTGTTTCTGAATACTTTGACATATTATAGAATACTTCAATACTTCAGACAATGTGTGTAATGTGTTGTCTGTCCATCATGAAGTAAAGATAATCTGATCTGCAAAAATGATTTCTGATAAATAAAATTATTAAAATGTGAAAAGTTGTTCGTCTATTGTTGGCTATTCAAGCTTAAACTGAATCTATTATGTAGTCAGTAAAATGTATCAGTACTCTCAATTGCATCACTTTTAATGATCGGGTGTTTCTCGTAATAAATGAATGCATTATGGAGATGCAATACGTATATTTATATTTTAGTTTTCATAATTTATAATATTCGCCTTTACGTTCAACAGAAAAACTTTAATGTCCCAATTCGGAATAAATTATGAATGCAAAAATTGCTAATTTGCAGTTTTCTTGAATCAAAATTAAAATGATGTTAAATTTGAGTCACTCCGCAAAATCAGAGGAGCCAGCCAGTTGCAAACACTGTCAGTGGAGGCACATAGAGAAGATATAGAAAAAGATATCTACCGTCAAACTAACCGTCTCATATCTAAGCGGTTTCCGGACGGCTAGGTATCGGTCAACGGAGATCCACATGAACGTGTAAACCGAGACTGACCACAGCGTGACCTCAACATAGCCAGCGAGGCGACACATTAGGTCTCCAAACATCCACTTGCCAGTTATAGCCGGGTATACGGATAATGGTACAACGAAGAGTCCACAGAGTAAGTCAGCGACGGCCAGTGATAATAGATAGTAGTTAATCACTTCGTTTGACAATCCTGTGGGACAAAATTTTCATGTTGTGGCTTCAAATTGGATTTTACAATTATCATTGACAAATTTTTATTAGACTGATAATGCTCTATATGAATATTGCACCACTGGAACGACTATCTCGTCATATATTACAAGTTAAAATAAAAATGAATTCAAATGTAAAAACCGTAAAAAAGTTGTTTTTTATTACGAGTAGCAAAAATGAATTTGTAGACAGTAAAGCCGAGGCCGCACTACGGCTAAACCGCCGCGGTTTCTTAGGGCGAATTCAAGTAGAACGCTGTTACCGGCGCCGATCTGCCAGCGCTTCAATAAGTTCAGTAACCAGCGTTCTACTTGAATGCGCCCTTACCGCGTAAATTTTGTAACTCAAGCAAGCAATACAAGCGCCGCGGGACAAAAACCGTGGTGCGGCCTCGCGCTTAGACGACATACTAAAAAAATGTTATTCACACGTTTCTCGAATCATTGGCTGATAAAATATTTTGTTTCATTCAGATTTCATTCAAATCAATCCATTTTGTCTGCTGAGATAACTTATATGAGTATGTCAGCCTTGTTTGAAAAAAATGTTTTATGTAAATGTTTTTGAAAGCCACATTAATTGAATATACCTTTGAAGTTGAGGAACGCGGCGATGATGAGAAGGTTGGAGACGACGATGGCAATTCCCATGACAGCAATGATGGCGGCTTGTGTCAAAGACTCGAAGGTCGCTAAAGGGCTGTCAGCGATGCTGACTTCACCCGTCCCCGCCGTATTTCGAGCATTAAGAAGTCGCGCCGGCATTTCAGGGCCCTAGTAATACATGTTTTGATTTTATTCCTATTCGCCTTTTTGGCTATTATATTTACAATTATATGGAGGAAACAGAAACAAAAAGGCATGCATGTTTTTTTCACACTTTTATCCAGCTTTTTTATTTTCAATTTTTTTTTGTTTTGATTATCAAAAATAATAACTACTTTATATAATGCGATAATTCTAATATATTCCGCCAGTCCGCATTTGGCCAGCGTGGTGTACTAAGGCCGTAGCGAGAGAGGGGAGACCCTTGCCCAGAATTGGGACTTGGATCTTGTGAAGTTTTCAATTTAACATGTTTCTTTTGCAACACATTTTATAACCAGATCTTTTAGGTAGTTATACAAAGCCATACTTTCTTTTCGCTGCTGCCCATGACGTACTATATTCATTACAATATAATATATAGTGTCGCTATGTAAAATATTTCGGCAGGGTTTTGTAAATTATTTGTCGTGTTATCGGACGAGAATTCCACATTGTCATTCTAATTATGATTTTTCGTATCATACTTTTTATACCTTTACAAAGTGCTCATCATATTCAGCAACTTTTCCGACGGCAGCAATTCGATACCTCTAATCGTTGTGATGAATCCTTAACAGTCCGCCTAAGATATGCCTAACCTTTATAAAAATCTATTCTTTGCTAAGCATATGCTTTTATTTATAACGAAAATTCAACAAAATTCTCATATTCAGTTACATCATCGTTAAAAACATCAGCCATGTCTAAGCGTACTCAACGTGTACTTTCGACATTTTTTAAGAAGATGAAATTATTTTATAGCGTAAAATATAAATATGCTGCTAGAAAATACTCAAAGTGAAGAAATAATGTAAGTATTTCACGTAATCTAGTTATAATAATTTATCGGCTTACGCCACTTACTCATTTTAAAGCCTCTTATGTGGAATAAAAAGCAGAAGAAAATATGTAAGTAGCTTATAAGTAAATATTTTATCTTCATTGAAGTGCATGTCTCATTGCTCACTTCCTCAATTACTTCAGGAAAGAAATGTGTACTGCAGTTTTGTTTAAAAATTTATAAATATTATGTAAACAGAATTTTTATGATGATGGTATCGGATTTATTTCAAGAATCCCTTTTTTACAAAATTTGTACATGCCACTTTGCACTCAACTCTTTTAATCCTAATTGTTTGTAAAAAATATAGAAATAAAAATCATAAACTTCTCATTTTTTTATTTCTAACACTTTTGATAGTGGTTAGAAGGTGAGAAATAGTAACTTAAAAACTGTCGTACAGTACTTAAAAACTGCATAAATTATTCTAAGAATTGCAGTATTTCGAATATTGCGCAGATTATTTTTGCGTTTGAGTATGACATTCTAAGTGAAATCCACACAGCCAACGCGGATGGATAGCTTTCTATGGAATTATGCTCGCAAGTTTACGGAGCTTGGTGTGTTTCATGAATGGTCGACTAACTCAGTGAATTTGTTACTTGTTTGACAGTCTGTAACTCACAGTACACTCTCCGGCGGCCTGGGTCGATCCTAAGCGATCGACAAAGTTAAGCAACAGCGGGCGCGGTCGGTAGTCGGTGACCGCTAGTGGCAAAAATTTCGTGAGCGCTTCCGTGCTTCGGAGGGCACGTAAAACCGTCATGCCTTCGGCGGCTTGAAAACTTTCGACACTGGGTTGGCCACTAACCTCTCCACCAATTCGCATTGGAGCAGCGTGGTGGAGTATGCTCTAGGCCTCCTCAGTAATGAGGACTCAGTCAGAGACCCGTGCTCAGTAGTGGGCTCAGTAGTGGGTTGTTGCTTAGCTTTTTTTTAGCTTAGCTAACTCACAGTAAGCGCTCTCTAGCGCCCACAAGTTGTTGAACGTTCACACTTAAAACGGCTAATCGGTATCGACGGCCGAGTTAAGCTTAGAGGAAGCCATGTTAATACGATGTGAAGATCATGGACTTATTCTATGGCCATCGTTATACCTATTCTGGAGCGCAGTAAAAGATAAAAATACATATTTTTGTGAAAATATATATATATATGTATATATATATATATATATAAGTACGATTATATATATATATATAATACACAGACAAACAAGCAGACAAGCCACCTGATTTTTAATTTCAATGATTATTTTATGTTAACGGTTACCGTAGTTTGAGAATAGCTGACCAGTAGCGGCAAAATTTCTTGGGGGATTTCTTACTTCCGTGAACTGGTTAAAAGTGTTCGCATCATTGGCACTTCAACTCCATTCCTGAATTGTTTGAAAAAAAAACATAAATATGTTAAATTATTATTGGTTAAATCGGAGACTCGGAGTATCTATGTAAGTAGCCACGCGTTGACTGTGTGTAGTCCATACGCTTCGTTAGAGTGATCGCAATTTTTTTTATCGTTATGAACACGTAATAATAATGATTACTTTACACTTTCTTGGATGCGGAGTAAAAATAGTTGTCGGCCTGATCTGATATACTTTTGTACTTTAGAATAGTGTTCCGCAAATTTTTGCGTTCAAAGTACTCTTAGGAAAAAAAAATTTGGACTTAATTTGAAATTAAATTTAAAATTAGTTTTAAGTAATATCAATCAACATTTATCATTATTAAACAAACCTTAACTTTAAATTCCAGAAGAAAGGGTACTTAACGTGAAACATACATAAGCCTGTTTAATTATAAGCAAATGTTGACATATCAACTTTGCAGTACACTGGTTTAGGGTGCGAGGCTGCTGAGCGGAGAAACGGAGAAATATTTTATCAATAAGATTGCATAATATCCGTTCATCGCCAGTGGACAGGGATGAGCGTGCTACCTATTGGTTAATATTTCTCCGTTTCTCCGTTCCGGAGCCTCCCACCACTTCAGTGGACAGATACCCTTAGTAGATGGTCTTATCGGGACAACATTAGGAAGAAAGCTAGTCTATCGCAAATCTGACCTACCTGTCCGGTGACTTCCGGCTGGTACCGGGCCCGAAGTGTCGGCAGTCACTTCTTAATGAATGGCTTGAAGAACCATTCTGTGCCTCGTCGTCTGCTACCTCCTGGTTAAAAGGAATACAGCTGTTAATACATATATCTAAAGTATCACTGTAAAATATTATACTAGGTTAGATCCAATCTTTGATTTTTGTTAACAAATTAACTTAATCATTTGAGTGACATGTATTGTTTAAGAAATCCTGTCTTCTACAAGTCGTTAGCGTTTATTTCAAAGGACGTATGATCTGTCAATCTTCAATTGAATAATGTTGTAACCGGCAACATAACTTTAATGTGGGACTTACACGACTTCTACTTCTAATCGTAATAACATATTTGTATGTTCATGGTTTGCAACTATTTATTCTAAACATAATTATTCACCACGACGTTCACAGTAGGATTTAAAGGAAAATTATAAAATTTAAAAGAAATATTATGTGTATGAATGAGGAATAAAATACATTTTCTGGAAATAGCTTTATTTATTAGAAACTGTTTCCTTTCATGATTAAAGTTAAATATTAAAACAAGATATCATAACATATTTATATAAACTGTTTCTATGTGTGCATAACTTATTAAATAAATAAATATTATATTATGTTGTTTTGCACTTATTAAATAAAATTCATATAAAATTGTTTACATAACGAAGAGGTTTAATAAATATAAAATAAAATTGATTTATAACAGGTGTTTGTTTTTATTCCTTAAAGAATTATATTTAACATAACATACCCTTACTTATGCATTATCATTGCAGTATAAAATAACGGAGAATGAAATTAAAGAACAAAACAAACCAATAGAAAAATAGTGAAAAAGACAAACAAATATTGTTTTTAATAGTTTCATGTAAATCGATCTTTTAGATTTTAAAAAATGTATGATGTAAGGCCGAGGCCGCACTACGGCTAAACCGCCGCGGTTTCTTACCGCGTAAATTTTGTAACTCAAGGGAAGCAATACAAGCTGCCGCACTTGCGGTTTATAATGTATGCGAATTGCGCGGTTATGCGGTTACCGCCGCGAGAAAAATCCGTGGTGCGGCCTCGCGCTAAGAAGAAACACATCACGAAATGGTTGAATTGAATCATTCATATTAGGGTGTTACAACTGCAATTATTATAAATTGATATGATTGGCGTGTATTTTTAATTGTCTTCTATTATGCTAATAAAATATCATCTGTAGTGTAAGCACACTTCTTTCACTTCTTAAACATTCAAATGTTTCAACATCAAATCGCGGACAAACAATCTAAGCATCGTCTCCGTCGAAACTGATAATAAGTTTGACCTGTGTGTCTTTTGGGTCTGTGTTCCAGTGTGTTTGTGTAACTGTGTGTTTATCTCGTGCCATCATAGCTCATAAACGGATTCACCGTTTTCAATGCGTTTTTTTCCTTCGGAAGCTATTTTCTTTTTGTGGTTTTACCTATGCTTGGTAGAAATCAAACCAGCAGTGTAAAGAAGATCACCTTTTACCAAAATGATGTATTAATATGATTCAACGCCATCTACATGGCATGCAGTGAACAAGTGTCGATGAATGAAAGCTACTTGATTTATATGAAATTGACATATAATTTTATTGTAGTTCACTCGCAGTATACTAGATGGGGATGTACAAAATATTTGAGAAAACTTCAAGCAATATGTGTATTGTTTGTGTGTTAGTTTGTTTACTTTGCTTATATTGTGATATTGGTATTAGTTTTTGATATTGGTTTTCACAATATTAAAATGGTATGTATAAACAGCAGAAGCTAGATAACAGTAACAAAGCAATATAAATTTAGACAATAATGATATATTATACCTCAAAACATCACAAAAGAAACGCAAAAACATACTTCGCATATATCAAAGTTATCCTTCTGCATTTAACATGTAGCGTGCGTGATGTTGACATATCTCTTTTATAAAGAATAAGAAAATTTCATGGATAATATAAATATTATGGCACTGCATATATATCTACTCAGCTAACAAATGAGCTTGGCACCTTGATCACTGATATAACTAATTCGCAATAAAGTTAACATTTATACACAAACCATTGGTTAAATATGAAAGAAAGGTGCACAGCATTGTGATATCAAAATACATTAGTTGTGCATAAATTTCCAATGGAATTAATGGAAATAATTAATGCAAACACATTATGTCTACAGTCAACAGTATAAAAGGCATAGCATAAAATAAAAAAGTAACAAATCATATTCATGCTCTTTAAAAACATAATCATAATAAAAACAAACATAATAAAATATTGTTTGGTAGAAAAATTGCCCAAAACTTTTACACTATCCGCCAGCCAATAAATAACCAAAAAAAAAATCGAGATTAGAAGTTATTTGCACAATTTTAAAATCAATTATTGCCGGGCAAAGGGAAAGTTTCCGAAAATGTCTCGATCAAAGATCGGATTTGTGATGTTTCTTTTGTTTATACATAACCTCCGAAATATTTATATGCTCCGTGTTAATGTATTCAATGTGTGTTATGAGTAATGAGTATAATTAAAAAATAAGAGTATAATTAAGAAGTTCCCAAAGTAAACTAAAGTGTGTCAGCCATCTCTATGATATTTAATTATTATTATAGCACTAGGTAGTTAAGGTTTCAAATTTTAAAGTAGACTTTAATTTAATACGATTAATAATTTATATTTTGAATAATTATTATATTTGAATAATTTATACGACTACTATTTCGTTAATATAATATTTTTATACACGATTAGTAATACGAGTATTAGGGATATTATTAATTGACTGTCTCCTAAATCACATCTTTGATTAAACTTAGAATGAAAATTCTAACAGTAACTTAAATGTGCTTTGAATTGATTATATTTGTGTATTTGTTGGCAGCTATAATTTTTTTGATGTAAAAACCCCTACAAATTTTATATCTATTTGAATGTTCAACTACCATTTTCATTTTATTCCCATATAATCTTACCATATTAGCCGCTTCATGTTGCTTCTTAACCAAATACAATGAATAATAACGCATCCGAAGTCGCGACACCATCTTGATAATATACACAATAAACTGAATGCTACTGGCAAGACAAAATGGACCATAAGCACATGCGCTTTCCTAGCTTTATGTTTAAAAAAGAATTTGAAAATCTTATTATGTTTTTAATTTTTGAATACAGTTAAATATGTCCAATTTTAAAGTTAAGTCATAACACATAACATAAATGTTCCTTGACACTGTAGATAATGTTTTATTATCACAAATTATTCCTTTGTAAAGTTTATAATTTATTAATTAAACTGAAGCACATCTGTGTTTTGCGATGGCTGAACAGCGACTGATATTGCTTAGACCACACCCTGTCGCCCTAGGATACCTAAGCGGATAGTTTGCGCATTCCCTCCCATGAAAATCGATACATATCTGCGCACTTTCCCCGCCTTCATACCTCTTTCCAACCTCTCCTACACTCCCTCCCTCTTGTGCAGATTTTCAAATTTTTTTGTAGTGTAGTTCATATTTATAGGGTTAATTGAAATTAGTGCATCACCTCCTATAGGCAGCCTCTCTACATAAATCCCAACATTTTTGTACTATGACTTTTTAAAATTAATAATTTGTAAAATTTTAGTTTTTCCATACAACAAAATATGCTTTTGCCTCTGAACTGGTAATACTCAGTGTAGGTATGCCACATTCCGCTCCCGTTGCCGGGTAAAGCAAAGCGTCCACAACTCGGTATTGTACGCATCGGACCGATCGCATCAACCGCATTATTTTCCATACTGCGTCCACTGTATCGGCAGCGACCGACCGAGCCGACGCAAATACCAGCAATCGGATTGCCGACACCAGTTTCATGCTCATTTTCTTAGTGCGTGGGGCGCGTCCACTGATCGTCATTCCCTATGACGTCATCGGCACGCATCGCAAATCGCAAAAGTTGCCTCTCGGAGAATCGGCGTCGGCAGTGCCGATATGCGATCCGTACGATGCGGATCAGTGGACGCACTTGTATGACTTTCTATACAATGAATACTACAATCCGTTTAATGCGATGCGTCCGATGCGTATGATACTGACCTGTGGACGCTTAGCTTAAGCGCGCGTTATCATTTTATAAGTTCTTGCTATATACAGAATAATAAATAAGCGAGAGAGTATTTCTTTTTTGTTTTTCTTGTTTTGTGTTATTTATCAAGGTTAGTAAAAAGTCGTAGAACAAATGTTATTGAGATTGATGTAGAGAGGCTGTCTGCAAGAGGTGATGCGTTTATTTAAGTATACACAGGGTGTCCCGTAAGTTGTACGACAAACTGAAACGGAAGATAGCTTGGAGAGAGACCTACCAGATGTCAAAAAATCAGTTAAAGTCTCACCGTAGTCAAGATTTTGACGTTTGTTTGATTTGACTACAGAAATGAGCACATATTTTAATAATTTTCTTTTTCATGTACTCACAAATAGTTGGTCTACAATCTCAAGCTATGATTGAGAACAAAATATTACGTGATTCCTAGAAATTCGGGTCTATTTAGGACTTTTTGTGTTTTCGATTTTCTTTGATTAAACTTTGACGGTGGCTGGTGGAAAAAAATATCTAGTCAACTAATGGTGCATGTAATTTAAAAAACTTGCTTGGTAAATAGATTTTAAAACGGTTAAACACTTACTACTTTAAGAAGAAAATTTACAAGTTATTGGCATTTTAGTGTCGAGGGGTATTAATTTGAACAATTCTTTTGTTTGTTTTTATATG
>DWJQ01001086.1:0-11800 GCA_018248915.1 Hesperia meskei straton
AATCTGACCAACGGGAAAAAATATTTCCCGTTGGTCAGACCAATCTGACCACCAATCTGACCAGTGGGAATAACCCATTTTTTCATTGATGTTCCGCTCCTATCAAAATTCTTGTCAAAGATCCAGTCATACACCTGCTCTTTTTTAATATGACTTAGTTTGACAAGTTTTACTGTTGGTATTTAATATAATTGAGAACCTAGCTCTACCTAGATGCATAGGACATCCAACCTATTAAACAACAGATTCAGCATTCGAAATCTTTAAAATTTTTAGTACAAAGAACTTCCAGAATATTTCATAACTCTATGGTGACGGACTGACTAAGACAGAGGTCTCTAAATGAATGGGTTTAATTCAGTTAAATTTTATATTATGGGTCTATAGCTATAATTAGTAACTTCTATAATAAGATTTGCTTTTATTAAGGGTTTGAGATAGTTGAAATTAAATGAGGTGAGTCCTTTTCGCGGCAAGGTCGTCGTCCTCGTAAATGTTCATTTTGGACGCATTAGCAGCGTGTAGGTACTACATTTCATTATAGGACTTTTTTCGCTGTAATAAAACGAATACGATTTTTGTGTGTTCTGTGTTCGCGCTGTGGCTGTTACGTGGACCTATTTATAAAGCTATGAGCTATATAAAACATTTCCGTTAGTGTCTGACTGCGCACAGACATACGAACATAAGAAGCCAAAATGTTCCTTGAAGGGTATAGGAGAGCACTAAGAAAGAATGTTTGAAAAGTACCCCCCTAAAGGGATGTAATAGGGGATAATCTGAAACAAAAATTCCACGCCGGTGAAGCCGCATGGAAACAGCTAGTGAACTATACCTACCTCATTGGATGGGTGCAGCCATTAGTTATATACATACATATAAGCTGATAAATCAATCTTTACCTTAGTTCCAGTAAAAAAGTTCTGCAACAAAAGTCTCAACAACCAAATACTTCCGCAGACATCACCCACACTGACCTCTCCCCTTTATAAAAAAACAAAACACAAGCGACGCCAACTTCTAATTAAAATGATTAACTTAATGGTTTTAGTCATTAGCGATTTTAATTTCAAATCGGCTATTTTTTTGTCCGTTGAAAATTACAAGTCTGAAACCGTTTTACGATTGGCAATGCGATTTTCAAGTTTTACGAGCAATATAATAACGCGTTTTGCTATTGTTTTTGAGATTCGCCAGTAGCTATTACTGCAAGTGTCGGGTTCTTTCCCGTGCGTGGTAGCAGATATTAACTTAACTAAATAGCTACTGGGCTTTGGTGTTGAATTGCACTATAATTCTATTGTATTGAACCAGTAACTACAATTGTTTTTAATGTATCAACAATGGTTTCGAAACGGATGCAGATAAGTTGATTGGAGTGATTTGTAGAGTTCTAATTTTATTTTTATATAAATAAGTAGTGGTCATTTGCTTTATTGTCAGAAACTCCTGCTTTCAAAAAATGCGTTCAACATCAGAGAGAATCCTAGTCCTAATTACCATGCTGGATTGCCATTCCATGGGTCCTGCATTCGATTCCCAGCGATATGTAAATTTGAACGAGAAGTTTATATTTCTGTTCTCGATCTATATGTCTCTCTCTCTCTCTCTCTCTCTCTGTATTCTTGTTTGGTATATTTTCCATGGCACCCAGGGCCCAGAGAAATCACAGAACAGGTAACCTTTGATAATTTTATTTATTTCAATTTATACACAGGATTCAAACCAAGACCAAGACCTCGAATGTTAAACCACTGTGCATTCACTTACCACGTACCCATCGGTATGCAACACAAAATAAATGAAACGTTACTTGTAGCCAATTACGCGTATTATAAAATAGTTATCGCCGTCATCACAAAATGGCGGTCTCAAATTAGGTATTTAATAATACATTTCATATCATTATCGAAGGCCAGTAATGAGCTATTAATTACGAAATTAACCCCGCGTTATCGTGTTGTAAACACCTTAATTAGAGACATTAAGGAAAAATGTAGCCACGCAGTGAATTCAGTTGTGCGGAGGTAGTTTTTACGCTGTCGGCGAACCTTTGAATTATAGCGATGTACTTGTATTGGAGAAGTTGAATTCTTGTAAACGGACTCGCTGTCCGGGCAGACGTTGTCTTGCATCATGTTATTTATATCTCAAGTTATAATTGAGGTATTAAGATGAAACATTCACCAGTTTGTATAAATATTAATACCTACTACATGTATTGAACCTATCCCCGGTGTAAGTGATCGAGACACCACTATCATGCCGTTGTACTACTAAGTATAATTATTATGATAACGTGTTACACTAAAGCAGAAATTACTTAAATTGTAATCTACACTAATTAGCCACCGCAAGGTAGTCGTGATATATTGACTTGTGATTTTCCAGTGCGGCGTAATTAGGCGTGCGTCATTTATTGCATAAGTACTATAAGTAGGTACTTCGTTTTGTTCTTTATTTATGCATACGTCAGTAAAATAAGATACAATAATGAGAAGTAAGGGAGGAAGGTTGTACTACAGTGAAACAAATTACAGGAAGAGGAGGAGAGGAAAAGAGAGAGGAGAGTAGCGCGGAGGAGGAGAGAAAGAGAAGAGCAGAGATTATATTATTAAGAGAGATGAGACGGGAAGGAAGTTTAACATTATGTTACTAGCAGGCGAGTAGGTACGTCATTTTTCAGAATAGATGAATGATAAATAAAATAATAGAAAAAGGAATTATAATTTGTCGTAAAATACGATGATTTTGAAACAAAAAACTTAACTATCGTGTTCGCGTATCGCTTCATTTTTAAAATTTGTCACATACACCACATACATTGGTTTGAAATCATAATCGTCTTTCGCGTCGCGACATTTGATTTAAAATACGAACGATTCTAATTCCGACCCTACTATAATTTCAGTTAATAATCTATGAATTTTCCTACTTGGAAGTCTATAATAAACTGTAATAGTCCAACTTACAGAAGGTCAACAGAAGGAAATGAGTCCTCGTAACCATTGCTTAAACTCCCCAAATTGATAGCTTCGTCAATTCGATGTAGTGTCCTCTTCCTGATTGTGTATCTAATTGGAACGCAGATTTAAAAGGTAAACATAATTGACCGCATGGGGGCCTATTAGACCTCGTCGAGTGCGCATGTAAAATTAATGTCAAACACTAACAATGGGGAGCAAGTAGGCCGTACCTTTGAACGGTATTGACGTTCTGCCTTAGATTGTTGTAAGTAGCTCAGTAGCAAGTGAACCCTGCCTCACGTGGAGCGAAGTGACAACAAATCAAAGTTAAATAATTTACTAACCGAATAAAAAGGAGGATCTATGTTGTTGGCCTATAAATTTTGTATGTACTATGTCCAACAGTTTTTCAGTAATTTGTAAAACCTACAATGTTCCTTAATTCAATGGACATTGGAAATTAATTAACGTTTCCTTCTGTGAAGAAAATATCGCGAAGAAATCTACGTACCTGAAAATTCTTAATTTTATTCTCAAACGTTTGTGGATCGCTTTTACCTTTCAAAACGCATTTACCCAGTATTCTGAACCCAGTATTCTGAGTATAAGTGGAGAATTTAACCCAATAGTAGGACAGTAATGTGTTGAGTGAGAAATATTTTACCTTTAAGGAAGCGTGGAGCCCTACCTTTTCAAAAATAAAACTCTTACTTACCATAAATAAAAGTCGTATCGTCACACAACTAAACACAACTTCACAATCTTATCTGCAGAAGATAAGGTTCAAAATGTTATATGATTGCGGTACCTCTTCACTTCGACTGTGCCTCAGTAGCAATAGAGCCTTAGTTGATAGTATCAGGTATTACTTGGTGGAAATCCATTGTTATTAAATTGGCATTAATACTATTAATTAAATTGGTCAAATTATGCGGCTAAGTTACGTGGAATCAACGTGCTACGATGATCTGTTTCAGGGGGAACCTTATGTAAGTGCTTTATAGGTAGGTACATACATATATCTATTGTATGCTTTTTAGTAGATATTAGAGAAAATTTACCATTTCTGCACATTGATTGCTATTTGCTAGGTATATAACTATTGCAAATTAAATTTTTATGTTTTAACTTGAAGTTGTTGTTCGGTATAAGATTCGTTGCAAATTTTTCCTACACAAATGCCAGCTTTCCGGCCTTTGGATTAGGGTACATTCCAGATTGACAATGGCGTAAGTAAATTTTGTTTTCAAGCTAAATTGGACTGTGAGCATTATTACATTAAATTTGCTTTTAGCGAAGAGTCCATATTTTCGGCAAAACGTTTAATGTGTTTATTTTTCAAATAAATTTTTGGCCGACGACACCACAGTGATGATTTTGGTTGATTCATATTTAATTATTCTAATATTCTAATTTAAATAATTGCTAAATATCTTGAATTTTGATTTAAATTTACTTTGAATTACAATTTACTACGTGGACATATTATGATACGTAAGTAGTAAAAGTAGTTGCAGTATTATTTAACAATAGTTATCAAAAGAAATCCTTACTCTGTTATCCATAAAAAAGTTAAGCTTATCGTATTTAGGTATACATATAAATGCAGATCTTCACACACGAGTGGTTCACACGTGGGGAGGGCAGCGCGCGTGCCCTTCTTATTGTTGGAATGACAAATGAAAATTATGTCTTTTTGCTGTGTTTTTAATAGTTATGGTTTTAATCATAGATACTGAGTGCCAACAGTAGTTTATCTACATTCATGAAGGGTTATTTTAATCTTAAATCTAAAGATTTTTACATGGTTTGGGAATGTTCAACGAGTTGTAAAGAATTTGTTTGTAGAAACAGCGGAATTTTATAATTGATAGGAAAGGATTACTTACTGTCAGGTCCTGGTGTAATTATATTGAAAAGTTTATTCATACTTAACTAGTAAGTAGATATTAAAAGATTAAATGAATGTGTTAAAACTATTAAATTTAACACTATGAAAACGTGACAACTGTATACTTACAAATAAAGCGTTACTTTTGCAACTTCAAACTTAATTTAAAATACTAAATAAGAAGTCTACTCATGCAAATAACATTTTATTTACATTTAATGCTAAAGCAAAGAATAAATAAGTTAACAACAATTAATCATTCGGATATTATTTCGTTATAATACATCGATTAGTCATCTTGACTTTATTCACCATAGTCGATATTATATTAATTACGATACTGTTACACAAAACACCATTAATCAAATATCCGCGTCAATTAAATCTGTATCTCACGGCCAGATACTTTCATGAATTCCTATTTCCATATTCACCTGCATATTACAACTTTATTCGCTTTTATTACTATTCTCCATATGACTGCTTATTTGCTTGCATTAACGTTTATGACTTTATTCGTCTTTTAGTATCTGAAGATACGGTTACCTACATCCGATTTGAACGTAACATGTATTGTGTGTACATCACGTATTGTGGTAAAAATGTGTATTTTTATCTACAACAGAACTGCTTGCTTTGATTTTATACCCAAATAAAATAACCCTTTCGTATCTCTGCAATTAGAAGACTTAAAGTAATTACCTAATCAGGCTTCATTTCAATATTAATTTCCGTTTAAGTTACCTACTGATGAATTTTCTTTCGTAGAAATAGGTATATATTTTTATCCTACTCTGAAAATTGATCCCGCTGCGGAATAATAAGTGTTCCAGGTTTTGAAAATTCTAGTTATACGTACTAGGTACAACTTCTTATCTCCTTACGATGATATCTTAATAACTTCTCTGTATAGGTACAACAATAAATAAATTCAAATAAATTAATTCGTCCAAGATATGTTTAGTGTTTTGTACTACTTAGAATGAAAGCGCTTCAAGTTTTGACTTCATAACGGTTTCATTTTGTCAACAATTTTATTCTCTTCATAACTATCACTAATGTCTTGAAACCAAAACTGCTAAGGAAACATATTATTTTATCAGGTATAAACATACTTTATATATACTTTAGAGCTTAAAATTTTAAAAAGATACATTTCCACGTAAAAGGACACACATTAATATGTTAAAGTAGAGTTTAACCTTTTGTACTTTGATGAAGAATGTCAACAAAATAGGTTATTTATGAGTCTTATCTCATTAATACCAAAAGCGAATTGCAACTACAAAGAAAAAACACCGACGCAAAATGAAGAAACTGAATAAATGCATCTATTTTCTTTCTAAAATTTAAAAACGGTAAATAAGCGGGCGTAAATCCGTATAAAAAGGATATAATTATGCAAACTAAATCGATCCCATACATCAACGTCACAACGATAATGCTGCTCTAAAAGTAGGATTATCAAACGAAAGGTGATTCGCGACCTGGTATCCGAAAAGCTAAACCAGTCTCTAAATGAAGGGTTGTAGCCACTCGAATTTTAATGAAATATTTGATTTATGCTCACCACTAACATCAGGTAGCTTATTATAAGAATATATCATTAACATTACGTATATAATTAAAGATCCGCTTAGCCCGAAGCAACCCCAATTTGAGCGGAGCACCGCATTATAATTTTGATAAAATTGCCCGCCGCTCGATAAAAATACGAATTAAAAAATAAAATAAAACTAAAATTATAACACATCTGATTGATGTATTATTTGGTAATTTATTGGGTGTAATTACATCGAGTAATAATGGTGGATAATGCGAGTGTGAGAGAGCGATTTATTAGTATTTATTATGGCATGAATTATTGTATAATTACTGGGATGGAGCTTCCAAACTAAACAGAGCGGTTGTTTTAGGGTTGGATTTATGACCGCTTCCAGGAGAGGATCTAATCGCGCTTGTTTGCGATGTAATATGGGCGCTCCGATCGAGGAACGTAACAAAATTATCGTATCTCAAGGTGCTCTAAACCGGCTAAAGGGTTAAGTCCTTAGTTTAGATGATTCAATAGACGGCCAAACTGAATCAATGCATGCAGGCGGGGGCAGCGTAGATATTATAGGTACGGAGAGATTTATTCTTACCATAAATTGACTAACTTTGGACGATTAAATTAATCGAATATAATGTTATTACTTATAGTTCCTCGAGTGTAAAGTAAATAAGGGTTAAATTAAATAACGTTACACACTCATTGTCCCACTCTAGAATACCATGTCGTGGGTGCTGTGGGTAACATAATGACAAAAATACACATTCAGACTCGCAACCGAAATTTTAGTCTCACCGTTCAAATTTCCGCCTTGCTGAGAATGAAACCCATGAACTACTTATTTGCGGTAACCATTGCGCCAATCACGTCGTCACTTGAGACATTTTACGTTTTCTTAATTTATCGTAAAAGCGGACTCGGTAAAATTAATTCTGAGAAAATTTCAAGTGCTTTATCATACACTATTTCTATTATTAACTATTTCTGTGCCAAATATAAATAGTTGTGACCTATAGACGTAGTGGAAGAATAATCCATTGTGTATGAAAGCCTAAACACTATTCAATGAATCACGTCTTTAACTTCAAATATTTTCCGATACTTACGAATTAAGCCGATGTTCATAATATTCCCTTTCAACAGATATACTTGTATCTAGGTACGAGTAGGTACTATTTCGGCACAATTAAGGCAAACCTTTAAATACTTTACGGCGAAGCAACGTTCGTGAGAAATAGAAACAGTCGAGACGCTCTAAAACGTTAATCTTAAAATAGAGTGCTTCATAAATCGATATAATTCTTTCAAACTATAACATCGCTAAGCCCTGGATGATCATGTGCAACTAATCGACATCGAATAAACACAACACATCTGAGATGTTGCGTTATTGAGATGTTTATTGTTATATTTGTTAGTACGACGTGTGTAAACAAATTGAATAGTTTTTACGGGCGGTTTAAGCGTCGTTCCGACCATAAAAGAAGATTATGTTCATGATAAAATATTTCACTGGCGGCTTGAGTGGTTTTTGTTCATAATGTATGTATCGTGCAATCGGTCAGTTCTACACACGTGTCAGTACTTTCACTGCTGCATAAAATGCACACGGTTTTAATATTTTCAGCGATGTTGACAGTATCAATTTGGTTAATATGAGTATAAATAGCCTAATATTGTAAGCCATATGAATTATTATAAGAGTTTGGTTGAATGAAAAATAAATGTTTTTGTAGACTGATCGGGAATTAAATACATAATCTCCGAATTTCATGTGCATTTAACGGTAATAATATAGCAAGTAAAAAATACAATTCGACACACACGCAAAACCTGAAAATAAACTTGAAAGTAATACCTAAATGCTTACCCTATCTGGACATCGAACCTTGCTAGCGCGTGAGGTCACCAGAAAAAAGACTTTATAACGGCTTTTAATATCAATATGATTTTTTTATCCACGTGTAACGTGCATTATACGCAATAGATGAAAATAATAAGCAAAATATTGAGGCGTGATGTGACTGTAATAGTGACATCTAGTTTTAAAATCAAATCAGTTGGGGTCACCACTTCAGCACAGATAGATTTCTTGCAAAGAAAACATTCGTAGGAAGCAGTACAGCTTTTTTAACCACAGAATTCTTGTGTAAGTTTTGTAGAAAACTTCGATATCGACAACAGTTTTATCTGTAATCAATATTGTAAATGTATGTTTATTTTTAGTTGAAAAATTATTGAAAAGAATTAGTGAAAAGTGCGATGTTTCGTAAAAGCAAAAAAAAACATGCGCAAGCTTCTACGATACCTCTGGATATAATATTTTGTATTTTCATCATCCCATTTTTTCCACCAATCGGGAAATCTAGGTCTCTCTGGATGATGATTATGATGAAGAGATCCATGCTCTGTACAAGGCAACGAATAGTCTGAAGCTATCATAATTTCAATTGCGCATATCCATTGTCTATCCAAATATACTTAATACTCACAAATAAATCCGTATGTTAAGTATCAATATCCAGGATTGACAGGTTACAGGATTGACAAGCAAAAGCATAAAAAGAAAATCTGCTACCTTTGAACATCAAATGAAATGCAAAATAAAATCCTTTTTATAATGAGCAAAAAAATCAGCTCACCGGATCCACTTGCAAACAGGAAGTCCCTGTGGAGGGAAGACGTCTTCAGGTAGGGGTAAAACAGCTTGCCGCCTGCCAGCGTCCCGCCCGCACTGTAACGATATTTAATAATAAAGTGCAAGAATTTTACCATCAGTAGGTACTAATTTGGAGATAGATATTTTATTTGCTCTTTTGCAGATTTTTGAACCTTTTTACATGTTTAACTTTAAAAGTATGAAAGCACATAAATGTGCTCTACCTACATTAAGGTTTTTACTTTATTAAATGTGTTTTTGACTGGTAATTTTGACATGTTACGATGTTGACATTTTTCATTTTGACTATATACGATTTTGACTTTATGTACTGTATAGTTAGTATATGCGTGTTGAATCTTTTGGATTATCGATCTTTAACGTATAATTATTTTATTTAATTTGCTATGTTAGGGTGAAATCTTGCAACTTAATATTTAACTACGCATTTTCTCTCTCTTAACCAATTTTTTAATAAAAAGAGTACCTATACCTTTTACAGTCAAATTAGGCTGGTTTGTGTATTAATTACATATAATTAGGATAAATCTTTATTAAGTGTGTAAGTGGAAGACCAATTGGTGAAGAATACTGTAGCCTTTTTCAAGTGGAGATGGAGATCACTAGGTAGGAGAAGGGACTAAATTTCAAAACCGAAAAAAGTCAAGCAGTCAAAGTGACGTAAATAAGCAAAATTTGGCAGAAAGTCACCACTATGCAAATTATCAAACTCGTAAAGACGTAATAAAATGTGTCAAAGACATCAAATTTTATTTCAACGGTATTTTTAGTGGAACTTATGCATTAGGTACCTTCTAGTTACCTCGTTCCGTGACCGGGTAATTTTTAAATTATATCTACTTATCGATTTTGAAGCCGTATATTTTTGTAAAAAAATTTTTAGTAAAGTATATTTACAAGCTTATATTCCTAGGATTAAGGTACAAAATCATACTGCTTCAACCACTGATTTACATTTAAAGATCAATAATGTCTTCAAATAATGGATTCAATTCTGATACTTAAAAAATCCATGATTTAAACCCAAAATCGTTCACTTTATTTTTCTCAAGACGCGGAAAATTCCAATGGGAACTAAAAATAAACGAATCGTTCTAGAACCAAATCAAATGAAGCGTCCCCACTAAAGTAACACTGCGGCCTAGTACCTGATTATCTAATTCAAATCGAATCAGTTACTTCCTTATTACGCAAGGTGAATGCGGCTATGCAAAATGGATCGCGAAAGCCGCACTCGATACTGATGACCGTTTCAAGGATTCAAAGTTGTTTATAAACGAGTACATACCCTGCTATAATAATCCTTTACCGCGAGAGAAACATGTTTGGTAGAGATAAAAGATAGAGGAAAAAAGAATTTACGGCATAAAATGGGGTTTCCTATAGATACTTTTGTCGCCGAGAAAACCAAATTTATTATTTGGACACACAGTTCAATTTAGCTTGTAAGAATTTTTTTAATAAGGCATTTTAAATTCTCGCCGTCAATCTTCAATGAACCTTAATAACAGGGGCAGAAAGCTGGCATTTGTATGAGTTGCTATTATAACGAACTCCATATCGAATAAAAAAGGATGATGTGACGACATCGCACCCACGTTGATAGGGTGACGGGGACTATAGGGTAACGTTAACGAAGCCTGAATCACGCTATCAAAGATTTCTACATCGCCCGCATATATCCAACGTCTCGGAAAATTAACTTGGACCTCGGCTGGCCCCAGGCATGTCGTCTCGCCTGGCGAGAGATCCCCTTTTCCCAAAATTTCCAATATCAGTTCCATTTACTATATGATTATAATGTTCCAGAACCAATATGTTGCTAGCTCCGAAACGGTAGAAAGTTCCGGCATTTTCCTGATGTACACTTTATTTTTCCTACATTATCCCAAAACTACCCTTGGTAAGATAAAATGAATTTGCGATGGCATTGTGAAGGAGGAACATACTTAAATGGTTGTGTTTATTTCTTCTAGGCATAACCTAGACTTTATAAAATCTATGGCTATCATTTCCTAAGCCTATCCTAATAACTTAAGGCTGGGACTCTACACCTACTTTTCTACTTCCAGCCAACCGTTTCTATAATAGATGTAACATTGATTTATATTCCTGCAGTATCCTATCTGCAAATTGGTTTTTGAGTTTCAATGAAGAAACATTTTTATTTCCTAAATTGATCCACCATTATATCAGCAAGAGTATCGGTAAGTTAATGCAAAAGAGAAATTAGGTATACCTATACTTCTAAAATAAGATTTTAAGGAACGATATAGATTCGTAAGTTGAAAATGCTTCAAGTTGCTAGATTTGACCGCCGATGACCGTGTCCCCTTACAGATGAAGTGTTTGACTGAAGTGTTTTTTCCTACTTGAAATGAAAAAGATCTTGAAAGTTGCTGTAGCTGGTGAGAAGAATGATATTCTTAGACTAAATGGATTTGTAAATAAGTGAGGCACTAATTTAGATACTACTTTCAGTAACTACGTAAGTTAAGAATACATCTGTCTCTGTTGAAGTCTGCTGATGGACGTACTTAGGCTTTTCCTAATGCTTAAGTGACAGTGCAAGTAACAGCCATTACTATAATTGTTCAGAATATAGCAGATAGGTGATGATTCTTTCAATTTCTCAGTACTTTTTAACCGACTTCAAAAAAGAAGGAGGTTCTCAATTCGACCGTATATATGCTTTTTTTATGTTTGTTCAG
>DWJQ01001087.1:0-11798 GCA_018248915.1 Hesperia meskei straton
TTATCTAGTGTTTGGGCTTAATTAATTTGTAGTGACGAGAACTTTACACGTACATGTTGAATTCAGCGCCATCTGGCAAGTAGTTTTTGAGTTATCTCTACTTATCAAGGTTGAAGTCGGTTATTTTTTTTTGTAAAAAGCAATTATTATATACAACGTTCATAGTTTTTCTGTAGTGTACTTAGTATCAGCATTGCACCCGTGCGAAGCCAGGGCGGGTCGCTAGTCTCTAATAAGTATATTATCAGCTTTGACATTTCATTTCACTTGTAATACCAATAATCAGAATCTATAATCTATAAAATTTAAAATGTTGTCAAAATGTTTTTGTTGCAAAGATTTATCTATGTACTTTATAATAGGAAAAGGCTCAACAATAATAAGTGTGAAAGAGAAATAGCCAAACAAAGCGAACAGCAGTCCTAGCTTAGTTTCATTACGAAAGCTTGCAATGTAGTCGATAATAAATTACACCTGGCAGTTATGTAACCCAGGTAAAAGTAACCGGTCGTTCGCGGATCTATTCTCAACTGTAGTCGACTGCCTGAATATACTCGTAATCGAATACATTCGCAAACTTATCGCTCGAAATTCAAATAATTGTCGCCTTGTAAGTACGTAATTAAGTCTCATTCCAGCGCATGACTGACATTAAGATCTAACGAACGAATGTCTCATTATGGCCTTCACCCCGAAATCTATATTCAGATGCGGCATCAATAAAGTGACTAATACTGCATAAAATATGTACTACTAAACACTGAACATTGTAACATTATTTGAGTGCATTATTTGAGTCTGAAGTTAGTAAAGGTGTTTTGACGCCTTCGTGTTGTATCTTCTATACGGTACGTGTCAGACATGCCTTCAAAACATATTTGTATTTCAGCTGACACATGTTGGTGATATGATACGGTTCAAGGGTATAAAGTTTATAGCAACTATAACAAGTAAAATCTTATATATTTTTTCTCAAAGTAACAAATACACCATGCGCTTACATTTAAAATTTTCCTTGACGTCAAAATAAAACGCGGTGTTAGCTATTTACTTTGTTAGTAATAACTTTCATTAGCGTCCCTTTGTTTCCTTAATAAGTAACAACCAATCAATATATTCATTGTTTGAATAATGGAATGAACCAAGTTTTTATTTAGGCGCATAAGATATGTCGAACGCTCTGTGAGTGTGATACAAGACGGAATAAACGGAGAACCGGTCTCGCTCACAATTGTTTTCGCCCTATTGGCCACTTGCTTCGTAATACCCGTTATACAACAAATCTTATTAACTGGAGACTAACAGTTACGACTTACGTGGCATCTATACCCGCACCCGTTGTGGTAAATTTTCTATAGCGCATATCCAATTGCTGAACACAATTTTTCATAGTCCGCCATTACGGGTAGAATTGTTAAGAAGATTGTAGTACATTAACGTTTAGAGATACTCTACCTCCCTTAGTAGTAGTATTCATAGCCACAAATCTATGAGTAGATATAGTTTCGTGCTCTACAATAGATAGCTAATTACTGTTGTCACTCTTGCCTTCTTTATCTTTTTCTGCCCTGACTTCTAGATAATCATTATCGGACTTCTGGAGATTTATAAAGCTATAAAACATGACTGTTAAAGATATTACATACAGTCTAGTTTTTAAAACTGACTTAAATCATTTTAGGGTACCTTATAATGTGGAGTGTTAAGATTATGTTTAGCTTATACTCGTAGGTAATAATAGAGTTCAGTTTAGACTTTAGACCATTAAGTCATATCGTGTTCTAAGATTTTCTACTGATAAAATAGGTCTTTATGACTCAGGAACTCTCTACATTAATGCTTGAAGTTTGTATATTATAAATGCTGAATGTAGAGTTTCGACACGAGCCAAACAAACTCTACTTTGGCATTTACGTTGAACGCGCTATATCTACAAGACATTGCATGTGTATAAATAATTTTGTGAGATTATTAATAAAATTATCGTTTACAAATTGAATGTTGTTCATAAAACCATCAATCTAGTGGCTTATTCATAGTTGAGAGAGAATAAACTTACGTATTCCGTTTTTAATTAACGTACATTCACTTGATACTTTTTCATCTTATTTTGGTATGCTTGAAAACTAATTGATAATATAATTGTGTAACCCTGATTCATCCTGCGGTTGTATTTATTCACTTGCTAAATTCATGAAACGTTATTATCATACTTTTCGTTTTGTATGCTTTTTTGTGTGCGTGTATTATTTTCTATTTCTATATACATATTATAATGTTAATGTCTTCCGTTGAGCAATTTCTACGTAATTACTTTGTTATTATTATAATCAGCCGTTTATAGTTCCAATAGTTTAGCAGCCGATGTGTTTTTATATAGGAAGCATGGCCGTGTTAATTGAATTGCAAAAAAAGCACCGGCGAATCAAGTTTGGTACGACAGAAAGTAAGCGTTGCCTTCACGGTTTACTTTGTACATTGCGGGTCTATTTGATTCTTTTACTTTGCATTGTATAAAATATAAATAAGAAGGATTTGTATTTTTGCATCTTATAAACTGAAAAACTACTGGACTGATTTCAAAAGTTCTTTCACCCTTAACATGCATCATTTTCATTTTTGTGTAACATGGCTATATTGATCACTAGAATAATATGCTTTAGTCCGTACAAAGCCTGGGCCAGTCGCCAGTTTACTATAAACTGGATGACATTTAGTAGGCAAGCATGCAGGCTCAGATCCCGGTCGAAATGAGCGATTCGTTTGGAAATATCCGCTCGGAGACAATGCGCCGCACCTACAATACAATGCGAGATGTTGTATTGTCAGCAACATTTCGCAGGCAATTTGTCTGCTTTATTGTGTGTGCTGTGCTACCGGTGATATCCGCTAGGGCATTACTCAGACGAATGTTCATCTACTCAAATTGTGATTGGCAGTTGTTGGGCGCAGTGGTCGGCTCTTATATATTATACTAGTTGTATAGTTAGTTACTCGGATTGTTATTGAGCTGCGCAGTATTTGCTACTCTAGCTTCTTGGTTTATCTTGTGAAGTTTAACCACAACGATCCCTTTGTTCGTTATTGATTTATACCCGTTTACTGTTTTTTGGGTTTACGTAAAAGTTTTCTTGAATATGAGATTAGAAAATGAATCTAATAACATGCTACCCTTTGTCTCATTTTTATGTAGGGGTCGGTGTCAGCTTTTACTTTACAGTTATATTTTAAGCTAGTTAACCATGTGCAACTGGAATGTTAGTTACGGTATACATATTTTCTTGCGCGTTAATCAATCCCGTAGACATGAAGACGAAACGTAACACAGTAAAGTATAGACGGGGGCGTGGCCGGCGTCACGCCGCGTCGGCGCCGTGTCTATGTGGCCGGATCGTTCTAGATCCAAATTTCGCCTCATATACACTTGATTGGACATTCATATGTTATGAAGTACCCAATACACTGGACACACATCGCGCCTTCTGCAGATAACATATCGAAAATGCAAGCTGAAACGTTTCTGTTTAGTGTACCGCTGAAGTGCGTTATCTAACACGATACTTATGATACCGATTCTGCACAGATTGTAACATACGGGAGAACGTTAATTTTACTTGCTCCTTATGTGTAGTTGTGCATCGGTTTCATAATGAATGTATGCGCGAGCGTGTTCTTCGACAAAAATTCCACGGATCCGATCTCGACTCTCGAACGCGTGTTTCGCACCTTGATCTAAATACTTGCGACATTGTCTAGTAGCGGCGTTGTACCGTCCGTTTTGTACTAACTACATTTATTTTGTTACGATTCATTGCATTAATTTAATGCAACAAAGTTTAGAAAATGTCTCCGTTGATTGACTCAACGTTGTTGGTTCAACAATCGGATAAAAACTAGGTAATATTGATTGACCAGCTTTAACTGAATAAATTAAGTCAAGCTGAAAACTGATATTTCTTACAGTTCTTTGAAATTCAATATACTTGATTCTAGTTTTACTTGCTTTCCAAATAGTACTATTATTACAAACAAGCAAAATGTTCAGTTGGTAACTAACTACACATCTTCTTATTTTTTATTCATTCATTGAAAAATACTTAGAGATAGATGACTAAGTTGTTAACTATGTATAACTTATGTATTGTATGTACCTTTAGTTTCTGTACAACATTTCGTAACAACGATTGCGTGTTCTAATATCGCTTTTTTCTGTTTATTTATTGTAGTGAACTGCATGGACAATATTCATTACGCAAGGTGTGTTCACGTGATCGGTGGCTGCATTCAATCGGTCATAGGTGTATAAAACGTAATGTATAGTATAGGTGTATCGACGGAACTCCTATAGAGCGTTGGGTAACCGGCTACGTTGGAAAGAGCTTCGTTACGTAGAGGTTTCGATACAGCCTCGCGCTTTAAGGCCGCGGCTGCAGTCACGTCGCCGGTGAGAGGCGCCCCTCCTCTGACGGAAGGTCGCGAGCATACCGCGAAGGAGAATGGCTCCACAATGAATCCTTGCTGATACACACCCGAATGCTCCGACGCTAAACCTTTTACGATACAGCTTTATGTACGGTTTCGACACTCACATTCTATAACGTTTACCGCATTATACTTTCCAAATTGCGCAACCCAAGCGCTTCACGTTCAGTTTGCGTAAAAATGTGTGACACTACACTGACTGACACTTGAATATTACGAATGAAGGTTTTAAAGGATGACGTATTCATCAACGCGATATCGCACGTCGATGCGATAACGTTTCCTGTCTTGACGCTTTATAGTTGGTAATCTAATCAGCACTGGAAAACTTAAATAATGTACCGAAGTTAAATTGCCTTGGGTATTGTTTAAATTTTAATGCGTGACCGCTAGTGGTAAAAAATCATTAACTCTCGGCGGCCAAAGTTTATAGGCCGCTCAACGCTGTATAAAGATTACTTTTGTTGTCTAGGAAGGCCCATCTGTAAGGTCACAAATAAATTATCTAATCAGTGGCCATACTCAAATAAGTAACATATCATTGATTGCCTATAAAACTAATTCAAGGCATGACAAGTATTTATTTTTATGACAAATTTTTTTGTACACGAACAAACATGAAGTGTTGCAGTGCATATAATTAAATCGGTTAACAGTGTAACATTCCACCGTTTGGTAGGACTGCTAAAACTGTAATCGAACGAGGCGGGGAGAGGTAAACGCGTGGTATATTCTAGTACGAGTTGTTTAAATAAGACTAGCTAGACCCATTCGGCGGGCGAGTTGCGATTGGAAACTCAACGGTTGACAATGACAACAATGAGCGCGACTCGAATACAGTTTTTCACATACACTTGTATATACATAATTAAATGAATCGGCGTTACCTCACCACTGGCAGCGATTGCGACAAGACCGGCGTATCGTCCATTAGAAAGTCAGCGAATATGCAAATAGTATCGTAGAAACCTCACGAATAACTGGCCACTCACTTCGCCTTAAAATGTGTCTGCGATGAAAGTGACGGCTACCGTTAGTAATTGTGTTAGAACAATTTCTTTTGCGACTTACTGAATTTTTCGTTTGCGATATCTTATTCGGATGTTCGTGAATCGTATCCGTAATTGATGGATTGCAGGAATGTTAAATTAAAATATATTTGTCACCGCGATGGATACTTCAGTCTAACATCAGTTTTGTTTATTTATAAGTACAATACCTAGTCTCACGATTGTTTACCACGCTCGGATTTTAGTGGCACATATTTTCGAATTGTGACTCAGATTTCATTTTCGTTTCGTTTTCTTAGATGAGTATGAGAAGCAAGAATTTAAGCTTATTGTGTTTTTAACTTTCTCTACAAATCTTGACAGCATTTTTGTTTGTTTTGATAAAAATAACAATTTCATACATAAATTTAACAGCTTATGAAATTGCAATAGCATTGATTGAATCTAAGTAATTTAAAGATACAAAATTACTTAATTACTAAACAATGTCATGAAAACAAATGGAGAATTTCTAATTAACATTGTTTTACAGCTGAGCTTTTCATAGTTGATAAAATAAAAAAATAGATGCTGCGAATAATAAATACATTATTGTTAACAGCTGCACTGACATCTGAATTCGCATACGGGTATTTAAAATATATTTAGTTCAAACGGTTGTTACGCATCAAGGTTGTGCCCCTAATGCGCACCGTAGGAAAGTTAAGTTGTTGATAGTAGTATGCGTCAGGTATAATTTCAATGATTTATTTAAGGTTACAGAAATTGTAACTATTAAAAAGTAAAAGTGATACAGCTAAGTTCGGAAAAACACAGATTCTAAGAACTCGTGACTATTCTATTGTTAATCGTCAGTTTTTTTTGTTACCGTTACGTTTTTGTTGATTTGAAACTTACTGCGTACCCATTGTTTAATGGAATAATGTATCTAATGGATATCAATCATAATCTATAAACTAATAAAACAACAACTGGTAGCAATTAACAACATAATGTCGATCACAGTACGACTGCGTGGATTTCCCACTTCGAAACATGTTGAACAGAACTATGTATTTATTATCGTTCACTTCTGACGTGCGCCGTCGTCGACACAGGCCGTAATCTATTTAGTGGTCATCGTATTAAGGTTGAATTTGCATCGTGCGACCCGCGCCACCTCCACGACATTACGTCAATAAGATACAACACGTTAACTAGCTGAGCTGGGGCGCACGTCTGCTGTTTTACGTCCGGGTTTGTTTTGCGCTAATGTAACATATTTAACGTTTTTGTAATATCCTCTTGGTTATAAAACGGAACTTACTAGTCTACTTTGCAAGTCGTGTGCCGGCTAAAGTAATTTGGCATGAGGTAATAACGCGAGTCTAAGACGCAGATTTCTGTACTATATCTCTCGGTCGAGTGAACCGAACCGGTTCCGGCGGCCTCTCACTTCGCAACTCCGTGTACCGCTCGCCGCTTGCTGTGAAATTAGGTAACCAACAAAAGCTACGGTCGCTGCGCACGACGGGCGATACAATAAAGAAATCCTTCATTCGAAACATGGCCATTATGCCTGAAAACAGTGGCTAAGGCGATAAAACTCCAAGCTATCTTGCCCTAATCGCGCGTTAATACAAATCCAATCCAATCTCGTCGATTCGGCGGCGCAAGCGAGCTGTCAAATAAAAAAAGAACGCCAAGCGAGGGCATTCGAGTAGCGCCTTGAAAAACGGATGATGAATTTCCTCATATTTTCCGGTCCGGTCGAGGTACACAGACGAACGACCTTCAGTAGAAGACAAACAATGAAACTAACGACCTTGACATGATGCAATCTGCAATTGATACATTGCACTCATTACCTACAAATAGATGTCCAATCTTTTGTTGCTACATGATTGAAATTTCTTAAACTAACAAGACAAATTAACGATGAAACAATGGATGAGGAACTTCATGAGCAAACAAATGTAGCGGGCGAGACGGCTGTTCACCGAATGCCGAAGTATTCCATCGCGACGCGCTCTTTATATCGGCCGATGTTAGGTACAGCAGAGAAAGCCGCGCCCCCCGCTCCCCCGCGATGCCTTCGCACTCGCCTGGTAGCGGGTTTTTTCCTCATCAGCTCTATAATTGAGTATAGTATATCTCACCTTGGGTTCATCACTCGCGACACATGTTAGGACAAACGTCATTAATACAAGACAATTATGAATTTGTTAATTTTCCTGTCTTTTGTTTTTGTTATACAATGGGACTGGAAAGATCAACGTGAACATTTAATAGAATTAGGCAAGTATCGTGTCTTGTACCTAAGCCAATCATGGGTCCACTTCGTGCTTCGTTACGCTTACGGTGTCAACGGTCAAGAATGGTCCCATTTCGGGTATCAGGTAAACAACCCAAAATTGGAATCGATTATAATTTTTTGAGCGATTTTATTATTATTCCTTCCGCACTATTTTACATGATCGGTTGCGCAATCGGCTACCTGAAGTATCTGTTAACGCGTTAGCGGCGGGAGCGGGGTTATTGCTCCACCAGTGTCCGGATCGTAGCGCACTTTTTTAATAGGTTAATTGCCTGGCATTGTGGTGTTGGCACACTTCAGCCGCGACCTTACTGCGGCTCGGGGCCACGCGTGTCGCCGACGCGTCACCGTACGACGCGGCGCGCGGCGGCGGCTCGGCCAGGAGTGTCGCGTCGCACGCCTCTACTCTCCGCCTCGCTGATTAGCGAACGATATCGACACCTAAAACGACTCCCTACCGAAATATTTAATACAGATGTCTGAAAATAATATTAAGTGCATGCGGTTACCTTTAACGATTGTATGGTGTAGGTATGAGTGATTAATAGGAATGGAGATTCTAAGAAAACTAATCTATTTTGCAAAGTAATATCGATAAATTTGTTTTACTAACGTAACCGTTATCATTCCAACGATAGGTGATTGATAAAAACCCAGGAAAATTTTAAAAATTGAAAATGAGCGCCGCGCCGTCTCGGTAGTTTTTCTCTGCTAAATGCGAATTTAACAGTAATAGAACATCGTGCAAGTGGGAACATAATATATTTTACGAGTTAACAGTCTAATTTCTATTTAAACAGCGCTAAAGTGACCTATTGATCCTATTTTGAGTATAGGTATGTAGTCCGTCTATATTTAGCAAATGTAACTAAATCGATATAGCCAAGTTTAAAATAGAGTCGCTCCGATAATATCTCATCTTTTTGTTACACACACAGGTTATACGGAAGCTTTGTGTGTACGTGTGTACTGTTATAAATGACAAAAAAATCGCATGTGCACAATTACTAGACGGTGAAACGGTACGTTGCGTTCAGCGTTTAGCCGCGTACGGACGCGAGGCGATGTTGCCATTCCTGGCGATGAAAGTCGGTGTACATCACTGTACAGGTACACCGACGCTCATTGTACACGTCTGACGCACACAGGTGCTAGTCACCGTAAACGATAAATTATCTCCACGTTTCCTTATTTGCACTTATAATTTGCGTTTATCGTGAGAAAAATGATTTTAAACGACATGCGTATTCGGCAGTACAACTTAAACAGCTTCCTGCACCAGTAGGTACAGCCTTAGGGTGCGGATCCACTGAGGCGGAGCGGAGCGGAGCAGTGCGCGATTCACCAATCACATGGCTCGAAATCCCAGCTCATTGCGCCTCGTGCGGATTTCAAGCCATGTGATTGATGAATCGCGCACTGCTCCGCCCCGCTTCGCCTCATGTAAACAATTCAGGTTATGCGTCTGCTCTTTTGTCTGCCTAGGACGTAAAAATTGCTGTTCAGTATGCTAGAAATTCACTGAACTTCATGGGTCGTCGCTGGGTATATAGATGATGGTGAAATCATGGTGGTGAAACAATTCGTAAACAGTTTTCATCGCTCAGAGCTAGCGTTTAAATGAAATCGAATCGAATCGGCTCTAACAGATCACGACCAGTAACCGGTGATAATTTTCACCGTGAAATAGATCAAATCCTATTTAGACGAAAGACGGATTTTGGTATAATTGTAAATATAATCTGCGGTCAGCGAGAAAGCAACTTCACGCGCCCTGATCGTGATCGGTTCCAGATGTTTGGAAACCCGCCGAAGCGTACCGTGACGAGAGGCTGCTTGTCTTCCGCCTTTTCCGGCTTGATGCTTTACCCAACTCACAGGCATTGATCGGCGCCATCGAAAAATATATAAGAAATACTTCGCCCAAAAACGAACTCAAGAAAAACTGGCAATAGTGAAGAATTGGTTATCAATGATCGAAACGCTCGATATAATTTAAACTATCTTGCTCAATTATATGAGGTGATTTCCGATGAAGTTGATTGGTCACTAGAAACGAGTTGAGCTGCGCAGCGTAGTGAAACAGTAGGCCGGACTGAAACAATGCGACAGTCGTATGAATGTGTAACGTGTGTTAATTTAATATTATCCACATTTACTTCGAATGCTGTAGAATCGAGGTTACCAGTACCATAACGGCGTAAGCTAACTCCCCCCTCGACCCACCTCCCGCCTGGAAACAGCTGATCGCGGCTAACATAGTGGCCAATTGGTTCTAAATTCCTATTCGTCGTCGCCATTATCGATGAAAATATTTTTGTGTACTTTCGGCTCGGAGACAGGGTACCCTGTCACTATCTATTTGAAATAGATATGGCATTTAGTGGTTGTAATAAAGAGCATAACGCGCTTTGTTATGAGCATAAAATGAAAATATCAATTTCTCAGTCCAGTCGGGCTGGCCGGAATAATGGAAACAAAAACATACTTGTTCTAAATCTGTAAAAGAAACTGGAATCAATATTATGACGTTTATTCAAAGTCACATTAGACGTAAATAAGTCCATATGGTGAGAGAGAGGGGATCAGCGAGGGGGAGGAGGCGGGTGGCGGCGGGGGCAGTCAGTCGAGTCGAGTCAGTCCCGCGCGCACCGCGGCCCGAGCGACACGTGGTGCCATGCTCGTTGTGCCAGAGCCGCTTTCGGGAGTCTTACGTCGCGTGGTCGCGCCCGGGTAGTGCAGTGTAACTAGTGCCGACAGTAGTGGTCGGACGGGCATGTGAGCGATGCTGCGCTCGGCCGTCACGGGCGGCATGGTGGGCTTGCCGCCGCCGCCACACGCCCGACTCTCGCTCTTCGACTCCTGCCACCGCAAGATCAGACTCATCGGCGGAGGACCTGTCGCCTTCCTGGGGGGATTAGTAGCGTGAGTACGATGTTATTGGGAGCCAGCGTGGCAATTTTATTCGGCGATTTCTAAGAAGTGTGCAGTCACCAATAGTTGTAGAACGTTACTTTGAGTGCAAGTCGATTATTGAGAGCACAGTGAGTGCGAATTCGCTAACGGTAAAGTTATGTGCAGTCGAACAGCGCGGCGACGTTTCCGGAACTCGACGATTTGAAAACTTTTGGTCGTAGCTCGTGGCGTGCACTCAGAAAACTTTGTAATTGAACTATACGCTTAGAGTTCGTATAGAACAGGATCCCTGTACGTGTTACCTACTATGTATGGGTTATTACTGTTATTAGTTTCGCTACTCGTACAGTACACACACAATGTTTTGAATAACCACATAGTAAACTTTTTAAAATAAATAAAAAGTTTAACTTGTTTTTGAATTGTTTGTGTTAAGTGTATGATCTACCTATTACAGATCCTCACGTATGTCAATCCTAACCAAATGAAATTGTTATTATTCTATGTTTAGATATTCACAACAATCTCTCATTCCAAATATAAGACAAACATTCACTTATTTGCCGCAAACTTTCTAAAGCGATATTTTTGTTAAAACGAGGTGATTTTAGAAACACATACTGAAGGGGACTGAGATATTAACAAATAATAATTTATTTTGGGTACAATAAAAGGTTGAAAGTTTTAATTAGACCTTAAAGTTATTTACAGTAAACCTTTTTGCAACTTTAAATATGGCTTTAATTACCTCTTTATTAACCTTGTGCTATTAACATTTTATTTTAAAACCACTAATATGACTGTAATATAACAACACAACTTCTTTTGACAGGACCCAAAATATGAGAGAATATAAAGGACCTAGAATTGACCCCTGAGGGATGCCCATTTTTGTTATTGAGTCCGGTTATTTTAATCACTATCATCGACGTTTAAAGGTATATTGTAAAGTATTATAAACAGGTAGAAGGCATGGAAAAACCGCTTTGTTTCAGACTAGCCGGACAGTAATGGCGTAAAACACCGACGGACACTATTCCCACGGTGCGGCCAAGTTCGATTTCATTAGCCTGGTTAATATCACAATGGTACTG
>DWJQ01001088.1:0-11792 GCA_018248915.1 Hesperia meskei straton
ACGCATATTTAGTAGGTCTGAGAATCGGCTACTACCTATTTTTCATACCCTAAGTGATAAGGGTTGTTCACCCTAAACATTTTTTGGCAAAACAACGTTTGCCGGATCAGCCAGTAAGTTTATAAAGATGCGTGAGTTTCTTCGTAGAACACTCGGTTGAAATGAAGTTATATTGTTGCACTTTAACTCTTGACTTGACACTTGATAATCTGACGTACCTACATGACGTGACAGTTGGCATCTTATCTTCTGCAAATAACAAAACTGAGTGACCAATAAACGTGCATCTATGGACTAGACTCAGCCAAACCCTTTTGCGTCACGTAAAAATCTTACAATTTTCAAAATCTAGTTTATGGAAGCTAGAAAGAGTGAAAAGTGCCCTCGGATGGCCGTATCGTGCAAGAAAAACTTCGTTTCAAAAACACGGTGTAGCATATTATGGATATTATTTCAACTACTGATTAGAAAATTAAATAAGTATCTACTTGACAAGCTTTATCGCTAACTTACCTCGTAAATTAACTGAGTGCCTAACCAGGCTGGCACGAAAATTTGCGTTAACATAGCAAATAGATATGAAACCATAAATAATATAAATTCTGTGGACGATGGCTGGAAATTTCAGATTAAATAATTTAGATATTAGATACTTATTAATACAAATATTTGTAAGACTAGAGATAAATAATTTTTTGAAATGACTTTCTCTTTTATTAAATGAAACATGAAAAATTAACTTAAACTTAAACAGATCCTTGCGTTTTCTTAGTCTATCAATTTCTTGGAAGATTTATTTAAGTAAAAAAAATATTGAGTGCTTTTGTGCTTTGTCGGGTAAGGAAAGCCGTCCGGTTCCGGTTTTTGTCGATAGTTAGGTTGGCCCCTAAACCCTCCACCAATCCGCACCAGAGCTTATCTAGCCTTGCTAGCTAGAGCTAATGACGAATATTAATAATTTTTAATTAACTATGGGGTTACGAGGGTTTTTATTATTTTAAAATGCAAAACTTTCGACTGGACTAAAACGGTAATAACAATATTTAGATATTAAACAAACCAAAATAAGGCCGCATAGTATAACGCAAATAATTGCAGACGCCATGCTGAATTGAATAAACATGGTCAGGTTTACTATTTCTTGTGTCATTGTGCAATATCTGAAAGTAATTATTGAAACATTTAACAAATTAATGAATATGGCCATTAAAACCTACTACTTCGTTATAAATTCACGTACTTCAATAAGGTATCGTAATGCTTCAGATAGCGGTTTAGCTTAACAACTTGTTGATCATCGATGTATCGATTTGATCTTTTTACATCCTTAGAACATGTTGTTAAATTCTTGAACTTATGATTGATCACGCGAAGTTGTCCAATTGCCATGTAGATCAAACCAGATATTAATGTATCAATATTAACATTATAGGTCATGTGTCCATACATGAAAAGGGACTGGTAGACGAAACATAACACGAAGTATTTTCTCACAACGTTTGCGTTCAAGAAATAGTATTTGCATATCGGCAATTCTAAGTTCGTCTTGAATATCAAATGTAAGAATATTGGCAGAAACACTTGTGAAGAATACGCGAAGTTGCTCAAAATAGCGTATATTTTCCAGTAAGTTTTGTACTTAGAAACATGTTCATGTACAATTTGCCTGGTTACGTTGTCTTCGCCCAGAAAATGCTTACAATCTAATATATCGAATACGGCGAGCAGTTTCTTTCGCATCCGAAGAATCATGAAAACTTTTCCCATAACAGCCACTTCGGTAAAGAAAAAAATTACTTCGCGTATCATTAACTCTATTTTTCGCGGAGTGTATACCAAGTTTAGGATAAGCAAAGAATTGTACGCAATAAGCGAAAAGAAAATAAAAATCGTGGAATAGTATTTGTAAGGTCTTGTCATTTTCCTTCCTGGCCATATTCCAAACGGTTTCAAAAACACAAAATTTATTTGAAAGGTATCTGAAATAGATGCCATTTTAAAACGAATATAAACAATTAAACCGTGTATTCCGTTGGAAAAATCGTTAACAACTAATACTTTGGATGTCTCAATATTTAAAAGTGAAAAGTAGGTACTTTAATTACCTCGTTTTTACTGTTAAGGTAAAAGTACCTATTACCGCGGTACGTAAAATTGACACCTATGACCGATGTATGACATATTTTCGCGTATAAATTCACTAATTATAACTTTATTATTATTATTATTTAAGTGTCTGGGCGTAGGGAACAAGTATCCCTACGAGGCCACTGCGACCATCCCTGATCTATTGTAGCCATCCCAGTTTTAGTTAGATCTGGTCCCCCAGGCCTACAGTCTTAATAAACCCTCCTTGGGCCTCACATAACGTATCCTTTAAAAAATCTGATTATGTCCCTCCCGCGAGATCGGTAATCGGTAATCACAAACTGCATACGCCCATTCACACATATCTATCTGTCTACCCTTCTCGAATACCAGTATCCGAGTAACTTGCAACGATATAAACAATGAACAAGCTGAGGTTTTCAAACAATGTGGATTTTATGGTTAGTATGATCTAAAGTCAAAGTCAAACAATTTTATGTGAGGATTTTTGTTTAATACGCTTATAAAAGTAATTTTTTCGAGTCTACCGCCCTTTCCAAAGGTGCTCTTTCTTAAAAGAAGAAAAGCAATAAACTCAGCACATCTTTTAAATCAAAATCTTACAATGATACTAGGCGAGATCTTAAAACTATGTGGGTTATATCAGTGTAGACGACATTTTAAAACAATGTGGGTTGTATCAGTGTCGAACCCTCGCAACGGCTCGGTGGGCGCGGCGTCGCTGGGCGCGCGGCGGGAGGCGCCAGCGCCGCGGCGCGCTCCCTCCGTGCGGTCTGACGAGCGGCCCGTCGCTACGCAAGGGGACATGCTTAACAGTATTAAGGTATTTTGCCATATTGTCAACCCATTTTAAATGGTGCAAGACCTTCTCATTACTTCAGAGAACTAGCAAATTGACTTTTAGATTCTGTTAGCATTAACGTCTTGTCTTGTTTAACTTAACTTCTTGACTAAGACCCCACCTGTAAATGGCAACATAGTAATTTATTGGTGCTAACAAGCGAGTACCTATTTAGCCCGTGGTAGTAAGATAAGGTGGTGGAAACCCTAGGTGAAATCCCTAAAAAACATTTATAAAGCTCTAATTTTAGTGTATTATTTAATTTAATAATTTGCTATTGTGTGTCGTTTGATAGTTTCAGAGAAGATTTCGGGATAGTCTGCAGGAGGACAAAGTTGCCACTCTATTCCACGGCAAAAACTGGTACGTTAATTATCTATTGCAGCTTTCATAACGGCAACCCGTTACTATCCCACTGTAGGGTCGAGGTCTCATATAACTCACATTGCGAAAGGTACAGTCGACAGTCGAAGTCCGACACTGGTTAAATGTAAATTGGTAGACTTCGCTTATTATGTCCTGTCCCATAACTTCCAAATCTGCATTCTCACGATATTTTGCTTCTCCGAAGCAAGTGACAATTAAGTTAGGTATTAGGTACCTAAATATAAGAGCATGCAGTTTTGAAAATTGGAGGTGCCTACAGTTTTGATAATTAGAAGGTCAGACAACTTGAAAATCGCCTATTAAAAACTTTAATTAGTAGGAACCCTGATAGATAATTATTTCTTTTTGATTTGCTTTTTATGTTTGATTAACACGACTATATTGTTGATATATTTCAATTTCAGCATTCTGTCAACAACATCAAGAGATAAATCGAGCATTCGGAGTGGCCAGTCTAAGTCGAGTGGTTCTGGTACTAAGTCGACTCGGATCAACCACGATTACAGGTGAGATTTGATGTAAATTACCATCAGAAATGATGTTTCTCTAACGAAATCATTGAAAAAACCTTTCCTTTCTTGAAATAATCTGGGAGAAACTGCTAATCGGGACAAAAATTTGCGCGATAAGAATTTGAGACAACATAGGTAAGTACACTTGGCATAATAGTGGATATCAATTTTGCGCAACTAGATTCCACTTTTATGCCAAGAGACCTTAAATCCAGAGAGCATGCCTTTTCTTGGCTTGTAGTTGATGTGTATTTCCAATGTCTATGTCTATCCACAACACAAAGAGTTCTATGACGGGCGGTTGTTAGGTTATTACATTTTTATCCATCACTCTTTCCCACTTTCCACAGTTTAAAATAGCCATATTTTTTCTCCAGCCCTTCACAAGAGGTGCCCCCTCCAAGGCATTTTTTCCGCGCGAATCGTCCCTCCTCCCCCAAAGGCGGAAGAAACATGCAACCCTCTTTTTATTAAAATCCTGTGACATTTGTATATAAAATAATTTATTTTTGTGACTTTATTTATCAGTCGTAAATCAAATGTGAAGTACGTTTGGTGAGAAGTTTGTTAATAAAAAACTGATTTTACAAAAATATTTATTTACAACTTAATTGTTATAATATTTACAAGTTAACAACATACAAACTAACAGCAAAAACAACGTATGACGCAATACGCTTATAAAATACATCTTTAAGGAACAAATGACAAATGTATATTTGTATCTAATTGCACTTACGACTAAGCGTTTCCGTGCTTCGGAGTGCACGTAGGTCTCGATTATTATCGTTAGATAACTGTCGTTAAACCATACCGAAGGCCTCCGGGCGGCATAAAAACTACCGATTCTTGGGTTGGCCACTTAGCTTGGTACTATACTGGAGGCCTGGAGCATGGTCGAGTATGCTCTGGGCCTCAATTTTGAGAGACCTGTACCCATTAATGGGTTAAAGCCAATTGCACTTTAAGTACTAGTATTGCCTAACCATGTACAAAGGGCGAGCTTTTGTTCTAAGGAAGCTCCCGTAAGAAACAATTTCAAAGTCATTTAAATATAATGTCAATATCAATGTGTTCTAGGTTTAATTACAGATACTTCGAGCAGACTAGCCACCTGATAGTAAGCAATCACCGGTATCCAAGGATATCACTTCACAAATAATGTCCTAATAAGTGTTACTCATTGTAAAACTCAACACTGTACTAATTTAAATTCACTTCACTGGTAGCAATATTACACAAAAAATCACGCACGTCACAGTGACGTTACGTCAAACTTGAATCACGCTATCAAACTTTTCTACACTGCTGGTATAAACTAGTCTCAACCACTGTCCAGACAGAAGATGTGTAGCTAGTTACTCAGCGTGGTAGCGAGCGGTGGCTAGGCCAGGCCGGAGTCGGGCGGCGCCATGCAGTTCCCGTCGGGGTAGCGCTTCTTGAACGCCGCGATCAGCTCCGGGTCCACCAGCTTCACTCCATCCACCTGGTTGCCCAGGGTTATCCTGTGTACACAGGTCAACATTAAGAAAACATAGTCCAGCTGTTTTGTACAAGGATCTTGAACAACGCGTTACAGTTTAGGGTGTTACCAGACAAACGTCGTCGTTAAAACTATCGATGTCGATGGATAGTTTTTACTAGACCAATCGATTGATCGACGTCGACTAATCCATTCTACCATCGACGATCGATTGGTCTGGTAACACCAGGGACTAAATGGTGGAAGGAAGTGGGGAAAGCGGGCAGTAGGGTAGCGATGCGATTATTCATATGGCATGATTACATTGAAATAATATACTCACCAGTTTGGCTGCACGTTGTGGGGACGTCCAAATAGCTCTATTTTCCTCGTTCCAGGACTTAGTCGCTCTGAAACAAAAAAAGCATAAAAGCCATCACTATATGGAGTAATGATGTAAGTATGACCGTATTGTTGGAGAAATTACGATCATACATCATCAATCGCTTACTAATAACGAGCGACGAAGCAATCGATAACCTATAACTTTAAAGTCTCAATACATTAATTAGAAACTTACCGATAATTCCATATATTTCGTCCGGTTTATGTGAAGTGGCGCGATCCTCCGCCACGATGACGTCACAGTCCAACCCTCGGTTGAGGTTCTCGGGGTTGCCTTTCATGCCTACCTGTAATAAACAACCATTCTTTACTTTACAAAGATTGCTTAGGAGTTTGTTTCGCCTTTCTTCTCCTCTTAAAAAGAGATGTAGCACGGGGAGATGCTATGTAGAGGAGAGGTGCTTTAGAGGAGAGATGTGACGAGTCACCTGATGGTAAGTAATTACCATCGCTGATGAACATCAGTAAGACCATAAGTATTAGTATGACCACATAGGGGACAAGATAAGGAAGATTGAGGGGATAGTAGATCCCCAAGGAACTTAAGACGAAGTAGTAGGTGCTGATTAGTACAAATAAAATACCATTAGATACTAATTAATTCAGTCATTCATTAGACACTAATTTAAAATAATTTTGCAGTAGGACGACGCGGAAGCCATATTCTTCGTGGACCTACTATCATGTCATAGTAAAGGACTGCGCACATTACGACTCCACGCCAACGCGGTTACGGAGCAACTCAAATGTAAGCATTCAATTATGATCCTTATATCTTAGGCGTTACGGTTGAATTTCGAGTGTGAACGGCGTCGGTGAGCAGAGGGTGGGGAGTAGTCCACGTTTTTCATGTGTACACTCGAAATTCAACCGTAATGTCCAAGATATAAGGATCTTCATTGAATGCTTACATTTGAGTGGCTCCGTAACCGCGTTGGCGTGGACGTTGTAATGTGCGCAGTCCTTAAGACTACGAGTGTGGCGACACCGCACTCACGTCACAAGGTGACGTCACCGAAGCCTGAGTCACGCTATCGAAGAATTGTCGATCGCCGGCATATATACCACGCTCCGGCATGTCGTCTCGCCTGGCGTTAGATCTCCTTATTGCCAAAGAGGAAACAGCCGTAAGTATGTCACGGACCAGACAGTGCTCCTTGCCGTGGTTGAGCCAGTGGCCGGTGCGGCCCGTGCGGATGATGCGCTGCAGCTGGTTGGTCTTCACCCAGATCAGCTCGTCCACGCGCTCGTAGCCCCACAGCTTCAGGCACTCGCGGCCGAGCTCCATCGCTCTGGAACAATAGGTTCATGCTTGGGTTGGTGATAAAGTAAAGCGTTTTATTGCCTTAGGTCTCTTTTGCAAGATTGTACAAATGTGTGCTAAAATACGCTAAGGATCGAGATTCGAGGTTCGCGCGCTTTGATGTGCGACCAAAAACCGACATGGGTTGGAAAACCACAAATGCTTCGAAAACTTCGCATTATCGTTTGCAAGGATCATCATAGGTCGCTCATTTACATTCGCTCGAATACGCGAACACAAAAATGTAGGACGGACCTTCGCATATTATTAAAAGAAGTTTTTCACATATTTGTGGTATTAAAGATGTCGAAGCTGTGACTGTGTGTAAAGGTTTATGCGCATGTGAGTGAGCGCGGTTGTACTAGCGGGTTGACGTATTCACGCGAATGTAACTGTCTGTCTTCAGGGTTGGCATTATCGTTCGATCGTTAGGGTCAAGCTATGTGTACGCACCGTTCACTCACCTGTGGCCTTAGTACCAGTTTTCAGTGACAAAACGCGCGCGCTACGTAACTGCGAGTACAATTTGTATGGGATCAAAGCTGAGCCATTTATGTCCGCTAGGTGGCTCTGCTCCGATCCCATATAAATTTTACGTAATTCGCAGTAACGCAGCGAGCGAGTTATGTCACTGAAAACTCGTACTAAGGCCCCTGGCGGCACTCCGTGGCGTGTCCGCCATTATTACTGCGAACTTGCCTGCTCCACACACGATCAAACACCCAGTCAATCCACTCACCTACCCGTCACCCAGAGGAAGATGAGCCCGCTGTCCTGCAGCTGCGGCACGCCCAGGCAGCGCATCTCGTCGTCCGACATGGTGCCGTACGGCAGCTCCATGTGGATGTCCCACGGCGGGTCCGCCATTATTACCGCGAACTTGCCTGCACATGATACACGGACGTTATTGTTGAGTTTGTTGTAGTGGTGTTTAAGTGAACGTAACATTTTATACATTTTTATTACTAGCTGATCCGGCAGATTTTACGGGCCATCCATAAATGACGTCACTCGTTCAGGGGGAAAGGAGGGGTTTGATTGTGTGAATGTCACAGGTCTGAGTATGACAGGGGGATAGAAGGGTCGTAAATTTCATTATATCAAATCTATTTTTTTTTATTTTTAAACATTCAATTGTAAAATAAAGGACGTCACACTAGAGATGATCCATGTGACGTAATTTATGGATGGTGCTTAATCAGTAGGTAGAGTACATACAACCAACCCAAGAACGTCATATCAAGGTATAGCAGGTCGCACTGGATCCACTGCGGCGACGTGAGCGCGAGCCCCGGCTTTGGCTGTCAAATACATGAAATTCGTGTGACGTAGTTAATGGATAGCCCCTAGTTAGCGGTGAGAGTAGAGACCAACCTAAGAACGTCATATCAAGGTACCGCAGGTCGCACTGGATCCACTGCGGCGACGTGAGCGCGAGCCCCGGCTTGGGCTGCCCCGGCGGCGGCGCGCCCGGCTCGCGGGCCTCGCGCGCCGCCTCCGCCGTGTCCACCTCGTAGTGTACGTATCTGAGGAACAGGATATTTTTAGGCATGCTTACTCGTTAGTCTTATTATTACGTCACATACATTTTGCAGTAGCACCACAAGGAAGACCTCGGGGTCGTAGGACAAAATTACTGCTACTTCTATTTTCAAAAAAGTACTACTATTATTATTAGTTACAAAATTGTTACTACTATTATGTCACTTTTATTTTGCAGTACGATCACAAGGAAGACTTCGGAGTCGTTACGTGATAATAGGACAAAATTACTACTGCTACTTTTGATTACAAGACCTGTTCCTTTTGGTCTTAGAATTACGTCATAGGACATGTAACATCATTGCGATATCACCATATCCTTGATATACATTCAAAATATATACAAACTTGCAGCTATCCATATGAAAGCAGGTATTGAGGAAGGAGCAGTCGCCGAGCGACTCGTCCGTGTGGCTCTGGATGATCTTGCGGAAGTGGAGTTTCTTGCAGCCCTCCTCTTCGCCCGCGCCCTCGGCCTCGCGCGCCTTCAGCGAGCGCTCGCACTCCGCGCGCGTGCCGTGCGGACAGAATTCCATTACTTGGGCACCTGGGCAATACAAAGTTATTGTAGCTAGCTGACCTAACATTCACCCCTAATGGTACCCCCTGAGGGGTGAAACATGACAAAATCCTTTCATAGCGAATGTCTACTAACTATATCTCCCTGTTAAATTTCATATTCATTCACCAAGCCATTTTCAATATTTCATAATGATTGAATGTCCTTTCACTTATATATAAATAACTTTAGCCTTTAATTACAATATATTATTGTTTTCAACCTTCTTCATGACAATCCCTATTGTATGAAAAATATTTCGTGACCCCCTGATCCTTCACTATTTATCATGTATTACTAAACTTTTTTATTTTCTTACCTCCTTGGCTTTTGAATTTGTCTGCGAGTGACTTCTCCTTTGCAGTTGGTTTACTTAAGAGGTCCATAATTTCTTCTCCCACTCTTTTCACTGCTTTCTCTCTGCTTGACGGCATTGCTAGGAGAGACTGAAATATTTAATTCAATATAACACCAGGTGTAACTTTAATTTCATCAAAAAAAGATATCTTCTAATAAAATAATATTACACATTGTTTCAAAGAAACAAAATTTTATTGCTCAGAAATAATAATATTCTATTAATTATGTATGTACTTATATTGAGGCCATTACTTTACCATTATATCTGTATCGCCTTTAGCAGCTTTCTTTTCATCAGTTGATTGTTTAGACACTTTAGGTGCTGTGCCTTCTTCAACTGAGTTGCTACCTGTGGACAGTTCAAAGAAAGACTAGTAATTTTAAAGCCCTTGTTTCGCTCATGGCCCAGCGGTTTACGTGGATCCTCAATGGTCAACTGAGTTAAGCAACAATGGGTAGGGTTAGTACTCGTAGTTAAGTGGGAGACCTCTGTTAGCAACATTTCTAGACCACTAATACGCTTGATGGGCACGTAAAGCCATCGGACCTGTTTTTTATCACTTGGTAGCAGCTGTTCAGCCATGTCAAAGCCTTCAAATGGCAATAAAACTTTCGACAGTAAGATGGGCCACTATCCCTTCTACCTATCTACACTGAAGCAATGTGGTGGAGTATGTTCATAGTAGATTGACCTGCTCAGTAATAAGTTGCATTAAGAAGTTGGGCCATTAATAAGTTGCAGCCCAGCCATACCTTTTCGCTTAGTAGTTTGATTCTGTTCCTCTATCAACGCTGCAAGCACTGCTGCCAACCTGACAGACTCTGCACTTGCTACTTCTATATCAGCATCAGTTGTACTCTCTGTGGGTTCCTTTATTCTGTAATAGATTGACACTCATTGTACTTGTGTTTATTCTGCAAATGTTCTTACTAGAGCAAAAGGTAGACAATATTTTGGGCATCCTCATATACAAGAAAAGAGAAAAACCCATTCATGCCTCGAAGGTAGCTGTCAATGTGTTCAAAAGAAGAAATGATTTGAAGACTATAAGTATAAAGTATGCTTCTATCTTCACTATAAAGTATAAGACGAATAAAATCACTATAAAATAACTACTGCTTGTTACAAAAATTCTAAAACACTCACGTGATCAGTTTCTGCGTGGCAAACTTGCGCAGCAAACTAGCAACAATCCCCGTGTCCACATCGCCCAGGCCCGGCAGCAGCGCACTGGCCGTAGCCGGCAGCTGCAGCTGCATGTCTGACAGCACTTGCAGCAGACGGACCTCCAGAGATACTGATGGTACTAGCTTGGGCTTCTCTGGTTGTAGGGTGGCTGAAAGTAATTAACTTATTTTCATTTTGATTTCCCCTATCACTTTAATTTATACTATTTTTCAGCTGCAGCAAATTATCCTTTTTTTCTAAAAAAATTATATTGATCGGCAGACAAATGGTTTATGGTCGCACTGGTCGCCAAAGACCGAAGCGGGTTGACCCCCCAAATTGGCAATGATTTACACACATATGTAAACATATCTTTGCGCAGTATATGATTGGACTGATACATCACTTTCACTGATATCATGCTCATCTAAATACACGTATTGCTTTGAAGCAACTTACATTCAGTTTTCGCCGGCGCAGGGCTAGACACAGAGCGGTCCTTGTTACTCGGCGAGCCCTCCTTGTCCCCAACCAAGCTAGCGCCTAGAATGTTCTGCCTCTCCTTCTTCCGTTTCTCCAATTTCTCCCGCAAGCTGTTCCTCTTACTCTTTACCGCCTGGATCTCTTCCCATGCGTCTGACATTGTATTTACTAACCGGCACTTGTTGAAATAAACTTTGTAATATTGAGGGATTTGTGTTGTTATTACATTGTCACAAGTTGCTATAGGCGTTAAACATATGAATTGTATGTGTATTTTCACACACGAGTTGGGTATTTATATTACTTTACTTAATACTGAACTAAAGAAAATAGGTACCATTTAACTTTTTGAAGTCCAATGACAATAATGGCAATGGCATCAAAATTCAAAAGTTCCTCTGTGCTGTGAAGTTCAAGCACAGATTAATTATATAAGTGAAGTCTGTGAATGAAGTGGAATGAAGTCCACAGACCACAGACATAAAATAAGGATAACCACAGACGAGGTCTGCGGTAAAAATAAAGCACATAAAGTAAAGGGTAAAGGCATAGAGAAAACATCATAGAGTTAGTACAATAGAGTGGGTGAGCCATACGGCTGCCCATACATTGCTATCGCCCCCGGTTAGAAAGAGAAACAACGATAAGAGTAATTACCTAT
>DWJQ01001089.1:0-11792 GCA_018248915.1 Hesperia meskei straton
GTAAACGCCTAGAAGACGTGTTGGTTGACTTTTTTTCGTCGCCCTGTCGGCCTGCTCCTCATAACATTAATTCGCCACGAAGTTGTTTCTTACTTATTTGCTTGCTGTCAAAGCGTGATATTTTGGTTCCCGCCTGGGACAACTGGACCGACCGCCTCAAAGCGGGACGTGTGGTCACTGGTCAGTATAGCACTAGGATTCAGGTCGCGGGCGGCATGGACAACACTAATAACACATCACTAGAGCTTGTTATGCTTTTACACCCAGTAGAAATTTAATAGGTAACACAAATAAATAAATAAATAAAAACACCTTCTTTATACTAAAAAAATGATTTCATAAAATCAACTTACGTCTTTCCTTTAACAATAATTCTTTAAATAATAAAAAATCTGTTTTGTTAAAATGAATATAAATAAACTAAAGTATCGTTACAAATCTTGACAGCCCTAACTTATAAGGACACGCTTCCAGGATTCCGTAGAGATCAAACATTTCAATACCGTGAAACGATTCTGTCGCATCTATCTAAGGATCTATTCTGCATTTTGCGACATGTGATAAAACTCTTTTCTGTTGATAAAAGAGAATTTATGACGGTAAGTGGATAACTTTTTACAAAAAAATATAACCGACCTTAAAATTCCGGTAACTCAAAAAGTAAACATCAGATGTCGTCGCTCAAATTTACAAGGGCCTTTCGATAAAAAAAAATTATCAAAATCAGGTCACCTACAAAGTATGAGGTAAGACAAAAAATAAACTCGAATTGAGAATCTCCTTGTTTTAAGTCGGCTAAAAAGCGATGCGAGGCCAACCAAGAAAGAAAGTAAGTATAGTGTAAGTTAATTATATGTTTTCATATTAATTCATCTGTAATTACTCATAATTTATAGCTACCTACATATAAAATTACAATCACGCAAGCAACAACGCCTACTGTCATTGTAGATACTGTTAAGTTAGATACTGTTGTGTATCAATAGCCGATGAAAATAGGGCATCCAAAGAGAATTGAAAGTTTCAATTTCGCACGAACTTATAATCAGTTATGTGCGTATCAAAAACCAATTAACACTTGCTATTATCAATTGGAACAGCTTTCCTGCGTCGGTGTTACCGTCTATCTATATTGAGAAAATCATAAAGAGCTAAATGAAGAAGCTTTTGCTAAGACTGCGCTCTAAATTAAGTCATTTATTTACCTTCACTTAAGATCAATTAGGATTGTTTTTAAGCATTAAGCAACTTAAACCTAATTCACAATAAAAAATATTTAGCCAAAAGAAATCGCGAAGAAATCGGATGACAAATAAATACATAAATAAATTTATTAATTGTATTTTGTTTCCTATCGCCACATGAGTTCCCATAATTTTTAACATTACACATCCAAGAACAACTTTTAACGATAAAGATAATATATTGATTAATGATAAATTTATAATGTAAATAATCAAGTTATATATTTGTAAAACCTGTATCAGATTTAACGCAATAAAACTTGCAGCCAAACAAAGAAACCTAGCAATATTTAAGCAGCTTCCAAAACATCGCGTTATATTTACGACTAGACAATGTCAAAAATCGTGTTATTTGAGGTAAAGATGGATGTTGATAAATATTAAGCATGTTTTTCAAATATCAAAGTATGAATGCTAAAGTTAACAAAAACTCCGGAAACTCTATTCGAAAATTTTCAAGTATCTCTGGAACACTATACCCGTAGTGTTATAATTAATCTTGATCATAATATTAACTCAGCACGTAGATCAAAAAAAATCCGATGAAAACTAAACAAAAGAACAAACAACAAAAGAACTTACGAACGAATCTGAAAAACTCAATTCAAATCACAATCCTGTAAAACCATACAAAGCATACGAACACGATGAAGAAATCCAACGCGAACACAACGATACATCCGACAAGTTTGAACCCGGCCAACTGGGAGCCGATACCAGAGCGTACGCACTTCCCATTCAACCGCCCGATGACGGTGACCAACTCGAAGCACTACAAAGAGCTAAAAAGCTCTATTCGCAGCTCTTATCTTACCGAAACAATGGCAAACGAAACGTAAACACTGAACACAATGATTTGTAACACGTTTCCGATAACACTGGGACGCGAGTCACTCGACTGGCGTTCAACACTGACACAAAACTTTCTGGGGGACGGGCGACGGCGACGCGCGCGGCTCGACGCGCTGGCGACTACTGGCTCCGCCATGGCCGACCGCCGCTCACTTCGGCCGTTGGGTTGCCAGTTGTGGCGTTGTTGCTGCCACTCCTTGGGAGATATCAAACGTATTGCGAAGCTTCGCTCGTAACTTCACGGAGATTTAAGATCTTAAATTCATTTCGACATGCGTAATTTTTTGTTGTTTAGTGTCCGGGTGTTCAATAAAAATATCTATAAATATTAACATTCTCTTCGGTACCCTCATAAGCTATGGAAATCTTTATTTACTTGTATAAGTACACAAAAAAAATTAAACACGTTTTTTTATTACAATGACACCCATAACGTTAAAATAACACTAAACATTTCTAATGTACCTACCTACCTTCCCCGAAACTTCCTATGGTCCTTTACTTTCTTTAACTTGTATTATTTACGTAACAAATCCAACCAAGCACCATATTTTTAAGGAGATCAGCACAAAACTCAACTACAAAGAATCAAAATAAAACATGGGTCCCAGAGCTCTCCCCGAAGAGATCCCAAACGTCCCTAACCGTCAGCAACGAAAGCTCCCCGGCGCAGGGCAACCCAGAACGCGACGTTGCCGCTCCGATTCGCGCGGTCGGCCCAACGGCGCGCACGTAACAGTAATGAGGTTAAAGTTTTCGAACACAAAACTTTTTTCTTCTCAATTTTCAGTACTGAGCTTATAGAGACGCGCCTGCTCTAACCAAAATGTAATTAGCCGTTTTAAACGGGAGTTTTTTCATGTGATTGATGTTCGCCGGAGCCATTGTGGAGGGATAGGGAGTTGATACCCTTTTATAAACTTTCGCTGCGTAGTTTCATTCGTTGATCTATCTCAGCGTTTGGATTATTCAATTATGTAAATAATTCAAGTTTCAAACAATATTAAGGATTTCAATGTATTATAATTATAATTTGCCTTTGCTGCTTTAGGGCTTTCTTATTCGCGATATATTGCTTTGAATCAACTTCTATCTACCTATAACTTAAGAGTTTACCATTTACAAACCTAGTTTTTGAATTTTTTTAATGTCAAAAGCTTCAGTAAATACCAGTAAAAGTAAAGTAACTGTTTTAACGCGCAGTAACTTCAATTCACTTGTGGAAAGTAATGGCCCTTTGTTTAATTTCCCGAAGTTGTTTAGCTTTATTTTTTCTATTGTAGTTTCAAATTATCAATAAACATGGTGTGATTAGCACCTAAGGCAAACTATGCTTCTTTAAGAATACTTTTTAGGTTAGTAAGGGCAGAATCAACGATGTGTGAAAAGGCAATAGTGTAACAGGTGATGTATATTTTTGAAAAGATAACTTTGAATTGACTGATGGGTGTACTATTGAGAATAATATTGTAAGCCAAAGTACGATTGATAAAACTCTTCGACAATTCGAACACAAAACTTGATGACCCTGATAAACGATTCCAGAACAGATGTAACGATTAGACTGACATAAAGGAAAAACAAATAAAAATTTATAAATGACGATTCATGTGCCTGATGGTATTTCCCGTAGGCATTATTTCAGGAACAATTTGATTTTATTTCAAATGCATTTTCAGTAGTCACAATTATGAGAATAGGGCATTTTAAGAATAGGGCTTTTTGTGAATGAGTCCTTTTACGACTAAAGTTCGTTTTGTGAATAGGTCCAAATACGACTAATCCCGTTCTATTATCCGTTATCGACTCTTACAATAATAATTAAGCTTGGCAATTCTTCAGCTGTTTCTGCGAGATGCGTCACTATCTTTAAACAGTAGCATTTCCTCTCCGATGCTATCAACACGAATAGCGAGAACATTTTCTACAGCAAGCATTTAGGTGAATTAGATGTTAAGATTATGCTATAGACTCGCGACCGTTGTCCAGTCCGGTTGAACTCTAGAGACGCCTTTGTCCAAGTTCCACATATGCATAGCTCGTCCCAAATGTAGCAACGGAAACACTGAAACTACTTTGCCTTACATACAATAGACATTTTGATGGTGTTCAATAGTTTTAAATGCATACGAGTACCCACGATTTTCAAGTTTTGTAGTAGTGCAGTAGCGTAGTTGACAATTTTTCCATGTTTGATTTCTTTCCGAAAATTTTCCCGTTTTCATTTAAAACGAATGTTGAGTATCTTGTAAAGCACTACCTATTCACAATGATAACTTTGTTTTCGATAAGTTAATTGGATATAACGAAATGCCATATAGTCATTTAATGATATTTCTCATAATTACGCTTTTCAATGATTAAGTGGCATCATCTGTCAATTAATTTTCCACCTTGCAGCCATAATTGTTTTTTGTAGTGTTGCAAGATCGTAAGTGTGAATTCTTGTTTGGTGCTACCTAATAAAGCCTTTTTAAATGTAATGACCAGCGCAAACCTGTTTTGTTTGTTTCCCTATCTTTCAGCGCACAGACACTTGACCAAGATTTCGCAATATCATTACAAAAGGTTATGGAGGCTGTTCTCCAAAATTTATTTTAGCAATCATCTCAACACACTTTTGGTTAAGTTTAACACAATTCAAGCATAAAAATCAAGAAAGATATTGTTCCAAAAGCAGCAACCGATTACCGTTGGATCGTGAGTGAAATTGACTCGCACAAATAATTACTCATTACAATGACTGTACAATCTCAACCTCCCCCTGCATACGTGCAAAAATGACGCCACAACAACCAGATAACAACGGTCATATAGTACAGAAACTACCCACCAACGTGACCGTCGCTGAAGTTCCTAATCGGGAACACAACAGTGATACCAACGAGGCTCACAATGGCGCGATATATTTGGTGAGGTTGGTAAATTAATGTGCAATTTACTAGGCGAACAGCACACGGATAGATTTCGATAGTGAATTGTGAAAATAAGCTTGTAATTAGAAAATTGCGATACGGCTACTTTAAAAGGAATCCTGGTCTCGTTAACCAGTGTTACAACAGCAAATCTCTGTGCGTAACTGAAAAGTTTATAGGATATAAGCGGCTGTTCTAGCTGGATTAGAAAACAATTTTTTATGCCATATGCCATTCCAGCCATCACCTAAAATCGACAAAACACATTTTATTCTTCAATTTAATTCGAAAAGTTTTAACTCATGTCTTCTCCACCGACATACACAAACTCCGCTTGGTATTATTGATGATAACTGAAGCATTTTGCAAATCTTTAATTTAAGATGGTCAGAATGGTTAAGTGACTCAAGCCCAGAAGAAATCTAGATCAGATTTGAAGCTATTCGTTCCCCCGGTAAAACAGAGATGCTCAATATATTTTTGCAACTGGCAGTAAGTCATGTTTCCAATATCCCTCTCTTCATACGACTGAATCTGTGACTGAATGTCCTAACTCTTAAGTCAAGATTGATGCAGGTTTTAGACATCGACAAAGGTTTAATTGAATCAAAGCAATTAGCCTGGGACACTCTAATGATGTCTTGGAGTTGGAATTCAGCGCGCACCTTTTGGAAACCTTTCGCAAAGCAAATCTTCAAGGGAAGACTTCAAAAACCCACCATCAACCACGACCAACCGGCGATAAAGGACGTATGACGCAACGACGGAGTACATTTCAAATTCAGAGTTATCTGTTGCATTACGCAAACGACGTGCTGCTCCGTGGTGAATATTTAACGTCGGCCCGGGAAAACAAAGAAAACTCAATTTCTACCTACGGAGTTCCACTCGATGATTTTTTCCACGACTTTCTTAATTTTTTCGGCATTTCTTCAATCGTGTAAAAAAAAAGATTTTATTTCCATTGCGTATAAGTGCTATGATTTAAATTTCTTAAATTATTCCTTTGTGTAAATCTATAACAAAATTTAACGAACAGAAGTTATGAATTCGTCCTCTTCTATTTAGTTGAAAAACATTTCCTCCATTGTTCGAATATATAACATTGGTTTGCACCAGTGCCAAATTAATCAAATTTTTGGCGCCTCGGGCTTTCGCGATGTCTATAAAACTTTTATTGAGTTTCAATTGTATCAGTTTGACGTTCGTCAATAAAACTCCGGAGGTATTTTTTATTTAAACAATCGACGAACGCGTTAAGCCGCGTGATGGCATGTGATTAACGGTGGCTGAGAACTTGCGTAAATCCAGAAGAATTCCACGTAATACTGACGAAAAATCTTTTTGAATATACGCACATGATTTTCGAAAACTGGAAATGCTTGCAGGGATCGATACCAGGCTTACACTACTGTTTTATAAGTTTGTCATAACTGTAATAAGACGTACACGTCAGCATTATTAATACAAAACAAATTAAGTTAAATACCGCCTAGTGATAATGATAAGTTACGGTGTTCTTATTAGTTAGATAGGAAGCCATCATCGGACGTGACAGACCTATTATCTGTTACGTAATGCATCAAAAACAATAGGAGGTCAAGCTCGAAGGACCAAAAATAAAATTCAGAAATGGAACCCTGATACGTTATAGTGGCAACTTGTCACTTACACATCTTATTTTGATTGAGGTATTTCGGAGCCTGGTGACCTTTCATTGAATGTCATTGTACCTTTGAAGTGTTACCTGAACAGAGGAATATAACCGAGTCACCATATTAAAGGTCAAAAACAAAACTATTTGCGTCTTGATTCAGTTTCAACAAACAAATCACAAGATAAGTAGGCCTTTCATAGACATCAGCAAACCCAAAACCAACACCAACCAAGAAAGAGAGGAAGAAACTTTAGAATCTCGCATCCCTGTTCTACACACGTCGCATAGTCCCCCACACGAGGACCCGCGGCCCAAGAGCCCGCGACGCCGTGACCCGGCCCAAGTTTTAACGAGCGCTACAACTCGCGCACTAATGAAACAACTTGCCGACCGACCCCCGACCTCCCCTACCATCGGCTCGCTATGTATTGTTGCGCATCACTTGTCCCACGCTAATTCATATCTCGGTTCAGTTGCGTCAACTTGATTATAACTATGTGCATGACTTTAACAAAAATCGGTCAAGTGCGAGTCGGAGACTGAGTCAGGGGTCCGCACCCCTGGATGATAATAACTCTTATTATTTCAATTCTCATGACTCGTATTGTTTGATACCTTACGAGTATAACTGTTGATGATTATTTTATATTCAAAAGCTGGTACTTGTCGTGTAGTACCACATAAATAGAGCGACATCTGACGAATAATTTTTGAGTAATCCCTAAAACTGCGCATTTAATCGACATCGATTACATTGACGATATTGAAAATTGAAATCGATTCCTTTGTTTTTAAACTTAAACATTTTTTATTTTTTCAAGTTTCTGCGTCATCGTCGATAAAAAATTCACGAGTAGTACAAAACTGCACATTTTCTTTGTCATCGGAACCTGCCCATTACAGTGCATGGGTACCGGACATGATGACAGGGGTGGACGGTGGATAACCACCGGTCTTAGACGGTCGATGGTAGATGGTAGGTACAAACGTAAGCTTCGCGACTTTTAATTCTAGCATGATGTTTTGAATCGATCGTTGGTGACCCTAAAGACTAAAGTTGTACAATTTTCTGACTAGGATTCTTTTTGTGGTATTAACACACCAGATAGCTGGTTCAAGGATCCTGGGTTCGATTCTCAACGAGACGAAAATTTGAATGATGAGGTTAAATTTCCGTTCTCGGTCTCAGTGTGTCTTTGATCCTGGTGCACCCACGACATAGGGGATCGTATTGTGGTGCTAAGAGTGTGTAGCGTTAAAAAATATATAATTCAGGCCATACTAGTATTTACCCGGTGATCAAACCCGGGATTTCTCGGTCGTTATTAAACCTCAGAGTCGCCAATGAAATCCACTACGACATCAAGGTTTTATGTCACTAGCCTACTAAATAACTCCATGCTACCTCGCCTCAGGTTTCTAGGCTACTTCGAGCCACTTCTTTATACCTCGCTTCGAGCTACTTCCAATCAGTACGTGTTACGGCAGAGGTTCAGGGGCCGGTATAAGTATAAATATTTGACCACCACCTACCGCCTACCGTCCACCGTTCACTAATGCACACGCCTTGATTGGAGCGTGCTGAAACCTTTTTGGGTCACCAATTAATTTTAACGCTGTAATCGGTACGATTGGCTTTGGGTTTGTGTATCTATGCCGGTGGAAATGCCATGGGGTGTTTTAAGGTGCTGGGTTTATTATTGTAACGTTAAGGGTGCGGTTCCACTGAGGCGGAGCGGAACGGAGCAGTGCGCGATTCACCAATCACATGGCTTGAAATCTCCGCTCACTGTGCCTCGTGCGGGTTTCAAGCCATGTGATTGGTGAATCGCGCACTGCTCCGCTCCGCTCCGCCTCAGTGGAACCGCACCCTAAAGGTTAGGTTGTTATAACCGACTCATGAAAACTTCCGATACTTGGGTTTGCAACTAACACATCCACCAATCCGCACTGGAACAACGTGGTGGAGCATGTTCTGAACTTCTAAGCCTCCTCAATGATAAAAACCTCCTCAATGATAAAGTCCTATGCTCAGTAGTGGGCCTAATCGGTTGCAGCCAATAGCCGTGGGGAGTAGATGGGCCACTTGATGGTAAGTGGTTACCTTCTAGCCAGGATACCGATAGCAGTACAGGAACCCCTGTGTTCTGAAGTCCTAATAGCTGACGAGCATGCAGCACCTTCCGCTGCCACTGCATGACTACTGTGACCGAAACAGAACAAAACTCACATTGGAACTAAGATAGTCAGCTTGGAATTAGGGCTAAAGCGGTATCGCACGGGAGTCAAGATTATTTTCAGTGAGTGGAACTATTTAGGTACCATCTAGTGGTCCGTCTATCTAATGAAAAATATGACCAACTTTTAAGTCGAAAAGTAGAGATGATTCAATTTTTTTTTGTTAAATAGCAATTTGATCAAATTTAAAAGTGACTTACCTACACTTTATCTTTATAACATCCCAGCAAATTTAATTTTTACCCGTAAATAAAACGCGGCTATTCATTCTAACCCACCATAATGATAAAAACGTACAAGTAAAATATCTCACTATCCCGTCGTGGCCGCAATGATCATCGACTCCCATGTAAATAAACACCCATTCCCTATCTACCCCTCGGCTGCACCCTCGCGGGACACCTGCGCAAATCTCTATACATACCTATACATCACATCCATTACTCGGTTCATATCGCGAGTCATACCACACTGTCGATGTAAGCCAGCGATGGAAAGCGAAAGATCCAGTCCCGCGGAACCCGTTTGGAGCCGTTTCCTTTGAAAAAGTACAGGGGAACAGGGTTGTCAGCTTCAAAAAACAATATTACTTTTTAGTAGCATAAATACAGTCCAATATGTTTTGCTTTCTTGACCAGTGGTGAAGAAGACTTGGTGAAGAAGGTATTATTGATGTAAATAGGCGACGGTGACTCTTTACTACCGGGTGGATTGTCTTTTTGTTTGTTAGCTTAATAACGTACATCTCAAAAATACTATCTGGAAACATAGTTATCAAATGAACTTTGACGTTAGAAACTTTTTAATGTAAAAATTTCCGATTTTGCTACGGGCACTTATCAGTTTATACAAAACATCCTAACAGCCGAATAAACGATAAAAACAGTATAGTAGGTATGTATTTTTTATCTTTCTAATTTTTCTACAACACATAAATTATGTTGCAAATAGACCGAGATATAAAGCGTAACACGATACCGTGTCACATAGCACAGGTGTCAACCCTAGCCACTAGTAATAATACGTGAACGCACGCGCCGATCGACAGATGTTCGCGTTCGGGCGCCCTCGGCACGCGTCGGGCGGCTTCGGGCCGTTCGAAATTCGAAAATCTAATGGCGCGGCCACAGTGCCAGGTTGAGCAGGTAACGTTGAGGGTCTGTGGGCATTTTGTTTTTAATTATACACTTGCCAAGATTTTTTTGCAGTACTTTATAATAAATCGACGTTATTATAGAGGGGGTAATCTCGCGCTTATGATCCCTAGTACCCAAGTGTTGGTATATCCAAAGGGATTCCTGAGTAACGTCTACTTTACTTGTTATTTTTTTTAAATAATAACCGTGTTGGTGTATGCTGTAGGCTTCCACAATGATAAGGGGAGACCCGTGCTCAGTTGTTGTGGGCCATTAAATGATTGCAGCCAACCAACACTTGGTATCTTTTTGTAGTAAATACTTTCCTACGTATCCTAACTAAGACGTAGTGAAGGTTGCTCTAGTAATTTCTCCTAACATTTTGAATGGAAAAGTCCTATAAATGTATTTATCACTTAACACTATGCTTGAAGGAGTCAAGTAAAAAAAAGTAAAAATCTACTTCAAATTAATGATGACGTAAATAATTTCAAATTGAAAAAGAACGCCTTTGAATAAAGCTTTACAACAGGCAAAACCTGACAAGTACAATTTCAACATCTTATAAAACCATATTGAAAACGAACGTCTTTGGACAGAACCTTACATCGTATTCATAAAGAGCGTACAGGCAAAAGCGTCCACGTACAAAACAATATATTTTTTATACGTCTGTGCACGCGCACAAACCATTATGCTTTTGAGCCCTTTGTAAGAAATCCCGATCTCCGACAGTCTTGACATGCTATACAATTTTAAATTATATGCCTTACGCGTTTCATATATATTATGATATTTAAATTTATTCATTCGTACAACTATTTAAAAACAACCAGTTGTTAAGATACTGTCAATGTACTGTAAATATGTATAACCTTATTTAATACCTACTCTCAAGCGACATGGTTCTTATGTAAGATCTTGGTTATTAGTTTTATTTGACAAAAAAACTATTTCCAAAGTCACATTAATCAGAAAAAGTTAATTTGAGCTTAGGCATTTCTCACTAAATAAAAATTATCACTAGCTTTCAGTGAAATTAACTTAAAACAAATGACAATAATAACTTTATTATAATCTAATTAAATAAGGAATTTTCATTTCGATTTCACACAATAGAAAAATACACCGATAAAAAACTAACCGAACTATAAAATTTCTACACCTCAAAATGAAATAAACTACAACATATTCGCAAATTACCAACCGAACCGAAGACCCCTGATGCACGGTCATCGCGCGGGCCCTTCAGCCCTTGGCTCACTTTTGGTCTTTTTACGCGGGCCCGGTCGTTCAACTTGCCCTTTTGATGGGATAACGTGCCTGAGCTTTAAGGGGTTCGATTTGCACTTGTGTTAACCATAGGTGTTTTATTTTTAGATCATTTTTATCAGGGCGAAGCTGATTAAATAAAATCAACTTTTTTTAATAGGTACCGAGGTTAACACCAATTGTATTTGGCTATGTTTGTATGTTCTTGAAGTGCTTAAAAAGTTTTACGCATATTAATTGTTTCCCCTATCCTAAGAAGACAATTGCAAACAGTAACATCTTCAAGAGACAAATCCGAATTTAAATAATAAAACAGTTACACACCAAATGCCCAACAGTTTTTTCATAAGGCGAATTTGAGCAATGAATGAGCACTAGGATTCCCTGTGTCGAGGGTCCAAGGACAACACACAAGACAAGGAAACACACCCAGACCGAGAACGGAAATTTAAACTCATCATTCAAATTGCCGCCTCGC
>DWJQ01001090.1:0-11789 GCA_018248915.1 Hesperia meskei straton
ACAGACGGATGGACGGACGGACAGCGAAGTCTCAGTAATAGGGTCCCGTTTTACCCTTTGGGTACGGAACCCTAAAATGCACTCAAACTGGTCCATTCATTCAAGAATTACTTGACCACAGACAGACGGATCTTTAACGCCCCTCCCTTTGCGTCGGGTGTCAATAAAGCAAGTACACTTAGGATATAAAATAATAATTATTCTTTGAAAACCGGATCCAAAAAGTGAAATAACCGAGTACAAATACTTGATTATTTAGCGGACAATGTAAGACATTTTTTAATAATTGATAATTATTTAAAAATTCAATATTTTTATTATCTATTAAATTATTAGGTTATTAAATTAAAGAGTAAAACAAATTTTCTCTTCCCGGTTCAGAGCCCATACTTTTCGAGGTAAATCCGTTGCTCTTCAAGCTTCTTGGCTTCCGAGCTGGTGAGGCACAGCTTCTGCGTGCACCGCAGGGACCCATCGATTTGGCAGTAGCAATTGTTGCAATGCACCCTAAAGTGTCATGTCATTATCATTATCAATTAGTAGATAGTGTAGTAGATGTGACCACACAGGCAAAACTACTGAACGCAAAAACCTTTTTGGCACGCATGTATCTCTGGGAAAGTAGAGCACTAAGAGAGAATTTTAGAAACTAACTACTTAACTTATATTCTAACACCGTCTACTAACTGGATTAATTGTCCTAGTACCTATTTAAGTCTTTTTCTAGGTCGGTTACAGTATTCATGGGCAGCAGGAAGGGTGGTGCTGCATGCTTCTTTAAAACTAAAAAATTATTCGTTAAGTATCTCACCTGTACTCCATGTTAGGGATGCACTTATGTTTTCCAATGTCAAAAACCTGTATCGTTTTCGCCGACATTGAGGATAGCTTGTTGTCAACCGCTTGTTTACACTTTCGAATAGCTGTACATTCAGTTAGCCCTTTCACACACTTACACTGAATGCATATCATTTTATTCACATATCCTTCGGAACAAGCTAATCCAGAAATCAATTTGAATACGTATCTACCTTATATCGTATTTTAATACCCACTTTCTTATAACTCTTCGGCTTCATCTGCGCCTTAATGCGTTGTCCCTCATTTGAAGAAGGTTGATTGATTGATTTGAGTGAGAGTGATATCTAAAGTGCCCTAATTAAATTTTGCTTACAAGCTCAATTACACTTAATAAATTTGTTTTAAGCGGGGACTTGCAATTCCATATTCTCGGCAATACTACCTGTACAAAGTTAGAAAGAAGAAACAAAAAACATGTATTCCATCAATAGCACGTCGATTAAGCTTAAATTTTTTGCATCATACAAGTTTAGTTGGTTAGTTGAATTTGCAGCTCCAAAAGTGTCATAATACGACAGAAAATGGTTGCACTTAGAATATGGCCCAAAATAACCGCGACCTCTAATTTAATGATTCAGGTAAGTAAAACCTTTTGAATATTACCAGATTTTTCTCGAGCTGCCACTCGTTTGGATCCTTCGGCCGTGGCGCACAGTTTTTGGGTGCACGCCAGATCGCCGTTGGCCAGGCAAAAGCAGCTATTGCAGTCTACTAGGTACGACTTTCCCCTGTCACAAGCCGACCCCATATGAGGTAGTGACGGAAGCTTACTTGTGTCTTTGATAGGGAAAATTGATTCGAAGTACTCTGGATCATTCAGTTTGTTTGCTTCAAAGGAAAAAAGTACACTTAGTTTTTATAAAAATCTTCAACATCGACAAGTAAAGATAACTCAAAATCCACCCGTTAGATATTATATTTGATCATTTACCTTTAAGGGACTCCAAGTATAAGTACAGGATTTTTAACAAACAAGTACATAAGTAGGTATAAAAAAAAACTTACGTGTTAGTTTTTCTTTACACGATTTACGTGAACACAGCGCAATCCCTTTATCAGTACAGAAACAGATTTGACAGCCCTTTTTATACAGTTTCCCGGGTCCACACATACCCGCAGGTAGATCTGGGAAGGTTTGCCTTCTCTTCTTGTTTCCTGCTCTCAAACCACGTTTGGGTTTGTTTTTTATTATCTTCTCTATCGTTTGTTTGCTTAGGCAGGCCATTTTGGTGCACACTAATTCATTATTGGCTAAGCAGCGGCAAGTGTTGCAGGACATTTTGTATAAATGTCCGGGTATGCAGCTTTCTCCCTCAGTTATCTCCGGTAGTTCAGTGTGACGTGTTAAGTTTGCTAAAAGAAAAATTGTCAAGATTTTGTGCAGTTTTAAAAAGTATAATTAAGTAATGTGAAAGTTACTGTGTCTGTCTGTCTATTTATGTATCTGTCTGCTATCTTTACAAGTTTAACTGCTAAACTGCTGCTGATAAAGTTTGAAATCCTTGAAAAAAATACAGGACAATATTAACGGAGGCAATATGCTTTCTTTGGATCATTTTAACGATATTTTGTCACTACCGACGAAGTCGCACGTAAAACTAGTTTGAAATAAATTTGTTTTGACTGAAGTTAATCAAAAAAATGAACCATTAAATAAGTTCTCTAAAACGAGGAGACCTTTAATCGTCACAGTATTTAGTATATACCTAAGTGATTGAATTAATATACTAATATAAATATGGTTTATAAAACACATTTCAATGAATTTGGACTCATTTCCGAGCAATCAGTAATCTATCTGTAATTTCTCTTTTCTTGTTCAACATTTCTTCTAAACAAAACATTGTCGTGCAGCTTGGAACCTTATTTCTCTCACAAACACAAGTATTACACATGTATCGATATTTTTGGCCAGGCACACATTCTTCAGTATCACTTTTAAGCTCTGGAAGCGAGTAAAAATGATCACGTCTATGTATCGAAGCACTTTCAAGAACCACATCAGGATCAACAACACATGTTTTGTTAGTGCAAGCATATTTTCCTTCGTTGCTACAAATACATCTATTGCAATCGATAAAGTACTCTTTATGTGGTTCACATTCTCGCATGATATCAAATTTTTTTCTCCCATTTTTGTAGGCTATACTATTCAATTTAGCTTCCGTAATGTCTTGGACTTCGCTATCTTTTACCTTGATGCAAAGTCGATCAATAAAATAATTGATATCACTGCAAACACAAAATTCATTTTTGGTCCTCAAAACATCCCACAGATCGCAACTGTCTGCCTTGTGAATTTTATTACAAGCATGGTTTGTGCACATAGATGATTTTATATCATCTTTTATTCTGCATTGACATATATTGCATCCAATTAAATAATAAGAGTTTGGAGTGCACGTTGGACGACTTCTAAGGGTTGCTAAGAAATTGCCTTTATTAAATTGAAAATAATTGAATTTTTTTCTACAGTTGCCGGATTGCCAGTGTCCTGTTACGCTGCACGTACAGATCCATTTATTATCGGTGTATGTTAAATTTGCTTGACATTCTTTTCTGTACGTTTCCGTAGTATTTTCTGCAAAAGTAAAATTGTTCTTTGTTACTTTCTATTTTTTTACGTTATTTTAGAAGATTTTTGTATTGTCTCAGAAAATTATAGTATCTCAGAAACAACTCAATCAATTTGAGTACAATTTTCACTAAGATATCGGTGTAAGCTTTACTTAAATAACAGCGTTTGTGTTATTTCAGTTCATTTAAAACGGGTAACATTAGTTTAGACTTTTAGAAAATCGCGCAGAATTTCCGAACTTTTCCGAATATTTAAACTATGGGACTGGTTTCTGGAAACAAAGCGAGGGCGTGTCTATTAGTATTTAATTTGAATCCTAACTTCACTAACATGATATGATTATAAGAAATATTACTCACGTAACATGGCAGTCTCACATGGTCGTGTCTGGCATTGATACATTCCATCCGCGGAGCATATGCAAAAATGACACGGTCCTTTAATAATGGCTGTAGGAATACATCGTCTGCCGGGTACTGTCGTTGCGTGACAGTAAAATATTTAAAACAATGAATTTTCAGTAATTTTTTTTCGGTAGAAAAACATTGCTTTTTAAAAATGTGTAACAAAATACTTCAAAGTTAAAATTGTTTGGATTATTAAAACAAGTTAAGATCTTAACTACATTATGTGAAAACTTGAACAACGGCTTCTTAATGAACAAATTCTACTTATTGTAGAACATAAACTTGAAAATTTCAATCACTTACACAGTGAGGACTCCGCATTTGGAATAAAGTTGATAATAAACGGAAGAAGCAGTAGTAACATGATTTTACCAAGGCGGTTTAATATTAGAAATGAAAAAGCATACAAAACTGTTATTATCGCCGTTATTAATCCAAGCCTCTTATCAATGCATGTTTTAATTTATGATCCGTTGCTTTATGAGAAATGTAAAGCGTTATTAGGGATATAATTTATATGTACATTGAGTAACATAAAAATGCCAATAAATTTGATACATGTTTACAATTTTCTGGAACTTTACGAAGCATTTAATATCATATCGAAGAATTAATTACATGTTCAATGTAATTGAAACATTAATAACATTAATATCTTTATTTATCTTTTGGTACGACTATGCATATGACTTGTTTTTATTTTGAGTAAGAGTCGTATTTCAGTCAAATTACCAAGTTGGAATTGGAATCTTACAGGGGAGTGAATTGGGTTTTTTCATATTTTTTAAATAAACCAAGTGGTCCAAAACTAGCATGACAATAGGTAATTAAATAAAACGCAACTAAATTCAATCTCCTTTATTTGTTTCGCGATAATTTCAATTCAAATATTAAGTCTAATTACGTATTTTCTTATACCGTATTTTCTTACACAAGACCGAATGAATTTGTTATTTTTTAATTCTTAATCATTATTGACTCATGCTTCGAACAGATAACACCATTTATAAGATATTAAAATTATTTTAAGCATGTTGAAAAGCAAAATTTAATATGGTCTATGTAGAATTTTTATAAGCTGCTTGAGCTTTTATATATTTTATTGAACGGGGCCATAAAATATTTATAAGCCGTCTAGGATTACAAAAATAAATTCAATCAATTAAAATGGACTTAAACGACAACCATAAAATAACTAATACTTAACTAGATGCCAGATAACCGAAAATATATAAACAAATTGTAAGTAAAATGGAATACTTCGAAGCGAATTGTGAATGAGCCTATTAAACTGTGGCACTATTCACAAAACCATTTGCTATTAAATCTTAGTTTTTTTTTTACATGCAGCACTGAATACTGCAAGCAAAAACTTACTTTACGTATAAAAATATAATTATGGACTTATTTAAATTCAATGTCGAGGGTAGCTTTGCTAAAAAACTTAAAATTTACTTAAAAACTATTTCTCGTTCACTCAATTCTATTAAACTAGGTAAAAATTACTTAAAAATATACGAAACTTTACCTAAGTAACACTGCATGCCTCAAGCAGCGCAAATTCCCTTTTCGCATACAATATGGCATTAAAATTAAAGGAAATTAAATAGCACGCTGATAAAATTTAAGTTTGTAGAAAACAATAAAAGTTTCAAACGCCAAAATAAATGATAACTGCGTGATGAAACAAAAAATACGTTGGATGCCAATTTCAAAAATGTAACACTGGTCTTTAACATTACGAGTGTTAAGGTAGCAGTCACTGCCGTGGAAGGTATTGAAGGAAATCAGGCCAGCTTCTTCAATGAATAAACGCCTTGAGGTTGTAGAGGTTTAGAGAACTGGAGCGATTTCCTTGATCTCTTCATCGCAGAAACGTAATGTGCAGAAGAAGCTCCTCCCGTCAGCGGAGCAGCTGCAGTCGTTGCAGGAACGTTTGAACTGTTCGCCGGGGTTGCAGCGAAAACTTGGGTCTGAGTCTGAAAACAATCCAATACTTTAAAACCAAGTTCAATACATTTTATGGCTAAGTGTCTGCGAATGGTTATCACACTCTATAACTTAATTTCTACATTTTTTGAGCGTGTAATTCAAAAATAGTTGGGTAAATAAAAAAATGTGTAAATCCCAAGTTATAGAGAATTTTAAAATCTTTAATTTGACTGTAAAATATTTTCCGCTACAACACACCATTTTAGAGTTATTAAGAATACCTTTAATTGACAACTTTGTCAACCCATTGCCCTTTTAGTATCTTTTCCACTTAAGCAGCCTGATCTACATCTACTTCATTGACTGAATGTTATGGATGATTTTGCAAAAACTAACCTGGGTTGCTAATTTCGTTCTCTGTCCGCTGTTTGTCGTGTTGACAGTGTGTCGGGCAGATCGCGTGGCGACCGTCCTCTGCACAGCGGCACACCTTGCAGCCTTGCTGGAACACGCTGCCCGGCGTGCAATCCATCGTCAGTTGCGTTGTCAGTTCTGGAATTATGATTACCAAATTATTCTTACTTATCTACTGTCAATCAGATGAAGAGAACTGGAAAACGCTCTTGAACGTAAGATACTGATGGTGGAGCATATATAATATTTGCATGTAGATAATGAATTTGCTGCCTGAAGGTCTCCGACATGGTTTAAGTATTTCAATTTATGACCAAAAATTACTTAACGTTTGATTATAAGCAAATTACTTAATAACATAAAAATAATAGGGTGTTCAGCACGAAAGAACTCTAGAATTACTACACCTTACACCAGGCAATCCTGTCCAAAATTGTTAACTCGGTCGATCATTTAAAATTTAGATTTGATACAGTCGAGGGTAAGTTACAAGCAGTTACCTAAAGAAACTCACCTCGCTTACGCCTAACCCCGCCATTGTTGTTGTTGTTGAGAGCGTTGCAGTCAATCCTCGTGCAGGAGAAGTTCTGGCCCTCATTGTCGCAGAGACACTTGTTGCAGTCCATCCGGAACTCGTGGCCCGGCTGACAGTTCTTGGGGGTTTCCTACTGGATACAATAGTTTTGTTACATCTGGATTTAGATCTGGGGTACTAAGAGTGTCTGCTTTAGTTTAGCAGAATCAATGCGTTTATGAACGAATTAGAACGAGACTCCTAAGTCTTGCTCTAGGTCGGTCATAGTTGTCATGGGCGGCAGCGGCAGGGTGTATTGCCTGCTCGTTCTCGTTCATTTCATAAAAAATACCAAGGCAATTTGATAACCTGACCAAGTTTAAAGACAAAGCCAAATTAAATCTCAAGTTGACAAAAGTTTTTGTAAATAATAGTTGCCGTGCAGAGAATGACAAAAACCTGTGGATATTTATCTCTTTGGTTCTTGTTTTGGTGCAAGCTTGAACACTTTATAATTTTTAACTGAATAAAAAATTCAGATATAAGTAAGTAAAATTAAGAATTGAGTCATACCTTGTGTTCCGATTTTGTACTAGCCTGTGAAAAAAAATTATAATTTTAGTAGAAAATTAAATCTTACAAAATAAATTATATACCGAATATGGTAAAGTCATAACAATAATACCTGTGCTGTTGCCCGGACTTTTCTAACTAATGAAGAATTCTGGAAAAGAAAAAAGTTATCTGTAAATAAACAGGTGTAAAAAAACTTTATATCTACCCATCTCTAAGCTTTTAAGAACAATTTCGCGTATTAAAAATGACTATAAATTAAAAAAAGACTAAATAAATAGCTCATAATCTAATACTTTGCTAAGATCAAGCGAAGATATTTTTACTTAAACAATCGTACCCATCCACCTATTTCACATATTTCGATAAAAAGATAAACTAATCGGGGTCATTATTTTTCTTCATACAACTTAAAAATACTACCTATTACGAAATAATATTACTCAATTATTATTGAAGAAGACAATAAATAAACAAATCTGAAGAGATGGAAGAAAAGAACTCAACAAAGGCCTTCACAAATAAGATAGTACACCAGCACCAGATAATGAAGCTACAAAACCGCCACCAGATACTAAAACCAATTAAAATCTCAACCTTCCCATCTTCCTCCGGAACGCAAGCTCTTCGAGTGCAGGAGAAAGACTTTCCGTCAGGATTGCACCGGCACATGTTGCAATCCAACTCAAATACCTCGTCCGGGCGGCACTGCCGCTTTATCACCCTCAATTCCTGCTTTGACAAAGCTCGGAGTAGGATCGTATAATTCAGATGAAAATATTCTTACGGTAAGAGCATTGATTACCATCCCAAAGTTTTTGTAATTTAAAACACAGTACTCTCACAGTATTTATAATCAAAATGAGCGCAGGAGGTTATATTAAAAATTAAAAAAAGGTTACGAAAATTATGAAAAATGAATATTATGAAATCTGAGGTTGAACATGTATCCGACCAATTTTCTATGCTATCTTTATGTTATTCTAGCTATGTTCCAACTTCCGTACTATTTCAACAAACGTGGGATTTAAAACTTAAAAGGACGACCTCACAAGGTGACGAAGGACTATAATCAAAACACTGGATCCTACCTCAACTTCTTCAGGGTTGACCTCGTCAGGCAAGTCTGGGACGCAGACCTTCCTGGTACAGAAGTAGCTGGTACCATCCTCGTTGCACCAGCAAGTGTTGCAGTCTTTGATGAACATGCGGTTAGCAGCGCAGACGACCGCTTTGTTTGGGGGAGTTTTTAATGCCTAAAAGAAATAAAACAATACGTTTTGACACAGACCAAGCAATAACTGCAAACATAAAATAAATAAAGAAATACTCTTAAACACCAACTGTTTGAATAAGATGTTTAAAACATAAATATTAAGTGCTGAAGATAATATGTAGGCAACTGTGAAAATGCCAATATTATTATTTATTTTCTCTAAGACCCAGGCCGCACCACGGTTTCACGGTTTAAATTTATAACGCACGTGCAAAAGCACAACAGTGACCATAAACCATGACCATCATGTCAGGCTGTAAGACTGTTTGCTCCCGTCTCATTATGTAGACAAAAATCATACTGGCTACAACCCATTGATGGCTCACTACTGGTACGGGCCTCTCCTCATTATTGCGGAGGCCCAGAGTATACTCCACCACGCTCCTCCAATGCGGATTGGTGGAGAAGTTAGTGGCCAATCCAGTGTTGAAAGTTTTCAAGCCGCCCGAAGGCCTCTGACACGGCTTAACGACTGCTATCTAACGATAACAACCGGACCGATGGTTTTACGTGCAATTGCTATTTAAAATTTGTAGATCTTTATCGATAATGTGAAAATTATTCCCTGTATTAGTTAGGCTCCTTTTAATATCCCGAATTAGAGGAAAATAAAAGACTCAGCTACCTAGCAGCAAATCGTGAAAATCAAATGACTTATTAATATATTAGATCATTTGACTAAATAATATTTATCGTGTTCTTAAACAATATATGTATTAAGGTTAAGTAAATCATACTTACAGGCGAAAAAAGGACCTTTTAATAGAAAATATTTTTTGTATCTGTGGACGTTATCGCATAAAAACTTAAATAATAACGTAACAATAGTACCGATTAATAAGTGATATAAGTGGTAATAAGTGGTTTTAATTAAAAGGCAAATTAAATCACAGAGTATAATATGTATTTCAAGTAAAACAAAGACTTTTCCTTTGACGCTGTTAGGTGAACGCATTTTCTTCATCTCGGTTGATTAAGCAATTGAATTACTCAAGGTACGATTGGCTTTATTTCCTGAAATATAATTAAAAATAATTACTTATGCTTAAAACCTTGACAGTTCTTAATTATCATCATTAGTATTAGTGTTATTTAATGACGTTACATTTCATTGTGATCAGGCCATTAATGAGATCAGACAATGATATTTTTTCTTGCATATTATTGTGATTGTTACCATAGGTTCAGTTCAGTACTTAATACTTATTACATGACAAATTTCTAAGTACCTGTATTTCTTTGTTGTAAAGGGCAAGGTTGTTAAAATTCGAAAGTTGTTAGATCACCACAAGTTGGCATAAAACTTACTGAAGAGGTAAATAATTAACAAGATTTAAAAACCACAAAACTAAATGCTGCCAAAGAAATTACTTACACCATAGACACTAATAGTATTGAAATTAAACTAATCCTTACTCCTCGCTCAAAAATAATTGAAATAGTAAAAATGGAACATAAATGTTTCAAAAATCCTACTGACCTTAATTTCATGAAAGAGTTCAACGTCATTAAGTAAGGCACAGGGTTTGGTCGCACACACGAAGTCAGTACCAATGACGTTGCATTGGCAAGTGTTGCAGCCGACATGAAATGTGGCCCTGGGCTTACAAACTGAATGACGTTCGACGTGATCGGCTCCCTAGAAAATTATATAGAAACAGATATAAAAGCTAAAGATGAGATTAAGAGAAAGTATGCATAGTTTATAACTGAACACTATATTGTTATAAAACTACTCGTTTGTCGACTGATTCAAGTGATATGATGGTTCAGCCCTGCTACCAAGGCTACAGCAATCTTCCGTTACCCCTTACGGCACCCTGGTCTGCCAGCATGGGAATATGGCCCTGATTTACCATTACTGGTAACTGATTAAGCGTAATCCAAAACTATTCTTACCTCACTCTCCTTAAACACTTCAACATCTTTATCCATATTATCCATTTCCAAACATTCGTTCTCAGTACAAACGTAGCTTTGCCCATGTGGATCACACTTGCACGAATTGCATTCTATTTCAAATCGTTCATTCGCTTCACATACTGAGCGTTTGTTTACTTCATGTTCTTCTAAATCTTCCAAATCTAATGAGTAATTAACGTTATGTTCATCCTGAAATTATTAAAAATTAATTAATCTTTTTATATTAAATGCTACATTTTTAAATTTGATTTACTCTTGATTCAATGAAATAAAAAGTATTAAAATAACTACCCCAAAATATATTCCTGAGGGATGCCAAATGTAAAAATTAAATAATTGCAATACAAGCAAATCCATAGTTGCTAACTATTGTAAACTGCACATTGAAAGTGGTGCTAATAAACATAATTTCAATTAAAGCAAATTTTCCTTTGTTTAATTCTGGATGGATACTTACCCCAATGTTAGGATTGCCTCAAACCCAATTTGCTGCTTATTCACTAAATGTGTGTGCACTTGATGACCAGTCACCGGCGCAATGATATGGTATTTCATGTTTTGTAATTTAGTTTTTACAATCAACATAATGTGTCTCAATTTTTGCTATGAGGTGCTAAAATTGGTATATGGTATAGTGCATAAGTGATTTGAGATGAAATTTCCTCATTTTTCGGTATAGTTTAATTGTTTTTTAAGCCACAAAAGATTTTTTTTACGGCCATAATCATAGTTCTGATTAATATAATATTATTCAGAACTATCTATAATAATATTGCTTTTGTGTCATTAATAGTAACGTTGCCTATTCGGGTTATCATATTGCTATTGTTACAATTAAAATGGACAATTATATTAGGCATATTAGGAATTACATTAGAAAACTCAATTTTTGTTTCTTTATTTTTCCTTTAAGTATTTACCTACATTTACCTATATCATTGGAGTCATAACACTTCTATTATTTCGTTACTGTTAATCAAATATTAATTTCTTAATATCTGTTTATTACAGTAAATTGTTTATCATTAGCCTGTCGTGTTTTAAATTAAGTGCGAACATAAATGCCAGTTATTACTGCGACCGGGTTAATACGACCAGTCTGTGTGAAAATGAAAAATATATGATTACAATGAATAGCTTATGATTTGCGTTTTACAACGTTTATTTCATTAAAATTGTTATAATTAAAAATAGAAACTTCAGTGCTAACGAAAATAGGGTACTTTCGGTAGTAAAAAATAAACTTGATTTTCCTAATAAAAAGCAACAAAAAATATATTTCGGCAAAATAAACACGCTTTCTCGCCTTAA
>DWJQ01001091.1:0-11785 GCA_018248915.1 Hesperia meskei straton
GTAACTACAGTATTAGACTATTCGATAGTAACCGCTAGAGGCGCTGTACGGATTCTCATACAAATTCTAAACGATAGTCGCTAGCGTGTATAGTATTAAAAACTCATAATAGAGGTACTTATGTTGGGTTTACTATAATCGTCTGGCTCTGTTAAAGTGTGTCAATGACCGTTTCAAACTACATGACGTCATGATCTTTGAAAATATTTATTTGTCATGTGCCAATGAGCAATACTAAAAATATTTTAAATTTGTTTAATTTATGTTATGTAATAGGAGTCCACATACCAATTGTTGTAAGATGGCATTAATAGTTTATTACAAGGTAGAAATGGTGCCTGTTGCTGATAGATGATACCTTTACTTACTCCAGGCTTAAACTAAACTCACCTGTAAACCAGTATGAAGCATATTGGCTATAGTTTCCACGTCGAGCGTAGAGTCTTGAGCTGAAATCTTCTTGATCGCAGAAGATACGATGCAGATGTCCCCACGCAGTTCTCGTACCAAAGCGGTTATCTTCTGTGCATTGCTGAGAACTTCGACGCTCTGAGTGTACGGGTTATAACGCACTCCGAAAGGCCGCTGGATGCTCTCAGCAAATGCCCTAAACAAATATTAATTATCAGACATCGATCGTGGCCCATCTGGTTAGAGAACCTAGATGGACCACCTGAACATTTTCTTTCCTTCTATCCACCTTTCACTTACTAAAATGTTGCTTAAAGCAACTTACTTAAAACTGGTCATTGGGCGTTTTTGACCCGGTCGCATTCAATAATGAAATAGGGGTTTTTAAAGGTTTAGGATTAGCATTTCGCGAAATGCTTTTATTTTAATCCAAATGCATGGGGAAAACTACTGGACCCATTTCTATTAAACATAGCAAAAGACCGCCGGACGTAAACTGGCTTTCGAAAAAAATAAAAGCAAGTTTGAGAACTGCTTAGGAGGCTAATAATTAGCCCTTAATAAATATGCATTAAAATGACATTTATGACGTACTTAGTACTCTTTTTGTTAGTGTTTAATGAGACCTCTGATAAAACATAATGATTGGGATCCATTGAATTCATATTTTGAGATGCAATCAGAATATTCAATGAAAAATGAAATTGAATGGCTAGTAAATTCTGATTGGCTTTATTAGAAACCGTTCATTAATACTCACACTAAGATTTTTTGAGATTTTTGTAAATTGTTTACTTTTTCATACAAGAATTGACTGAAATTAAACAAAAAATAAATTTTACGTAAAGTTTACTGCAATATTAGTGAAAACTTCAACTGTATCGGTTCAGCAGTTTCTGAAACGAATACGTACGAAACACCAGAGAAGCAAAAAAAATAAGTATTTTTCACATATCTTAAAAATACAGTGCATAGCTATTGTAAGTATACCTCATTTTCTCCTTAGCCTCTTCAAATGAATCAGTGTAGTAATAAGCGTTCTGGTAAGAAGTGATGATGCATTCCTCGTGCACAGTGACTTCAGGGTCGAAACGTTTAATCTTGTCAGGAGTGACGAGGGCATGTTGCAGTTCAGCTACAGAAGATAGAAGACCCGCTCCATAAACACGGAATGAACCGTCCGCTTGACGACACAGCCCAAACTCCACTGTGAAGAAGTATAGCTAAAACAAATGAAATAGATAGTAAGTGGATTTAAGTATGGGCGTACGTAGGTAACTCCTAATCCTGGGATTAAGAGTTGCATACAGGGGGGACGAAAGGGTTTTTGAGGCAGATTTTTCAAAAGGTACAAACACCGTGCGTGCTTTGTCTGAAGTTCAGGAGAAGGGATAACGTGGCTGGCATTAAAATAACAAATGATGTTCAGAAGCTTTTCTATTCGTAGGTACTCGTATAATTATGGAATTAATGTAGCGAACGAGTTTACAGCAGCTCATCTGCTGCCGCCCAAAACAATTTTGAATAATCTAGAACAAGGGCTCATTGATAATTTTATCCTGTTAGAAATTAGTGTTAGAAAAGTGTGTGTAGTGTTAGACCATAGGTGGTTTGTTTGTTACTTAGTATAAGGACTAGGCCAGGAACTGATATTAATAGTTAGTCCTCTTAATTTATTAGGTGTTGTTAGTAATAAGTAGTCCAGTTAGTAAATATTTGTAAGAGTGTCGTCCTCATAGATGTAGCATACACTGACGTTGTCGTCCTAATTTGATCCCAGATGTATTGCAAACAGTGATGACTGCTCTGCTCTAAAAAGCGTATTCGGCTTCACGCCTATCTAACCAGTACACAATTACTATTAATACAAGGATTACACGATAAAAATAGTTCTACCCCCTTGATGGTGATTTAGATGTCAACACACACTTATATTAATTACGTAAATGGATAACTCGTTCTTGATAAACGTCAAGATAATTTTACTTTGAACACGGTTAATTCTTTTGAGACAGTTCTTCGAAACAGAAACTTGACATTTAAATATCTTTGACAAAAATTGCTGAAGTTGTTATGACTCATCTTATAAATACGTCACGAAGTAAGAAGCATTCTAAAGATAAATTTCCAGAAAAGATTTTCCGTCATTTTCATCCTTTTTATACGTCGTAAAACAGTTTCTTTATTTAAAACTTCCCAGTAAGTATTGCGAAGCAAGCTTAAACATCAATCAAATTTAAAAGCGTCTTGATGGATGCTTTCTTATTACTTCCATCGGATCACCGGGATTTCGAAGAATTTCTCGAAGCTCGTGTCTTTTCTACTTTTTTTTGAATATTAAATTAGATTGAAAAGGTATAAACAGCTTAAAACAAAAGTTATACAGGCTTTTAAGTAATTTACATCTCATAAAAGTTGACTCACTTGAAAAGTTATTTGCTCTGTAGAAATTTGTCAACATGGAAAATTTTCCCAATTTTCCCCAGAATTTAGTTATAATTGAATGAAACTCTTTTTTACATTATATAATCGTACCTACTATATGGAATCCTTATTAATACCTATAAGTAAGTAAAAGAAAAAAAGTTAAATAATATAAAAAATGTGTTCCTTTATATCTATAACTTATTAAATTAAAATTACAATTATATTTTAATAACACTTCAGTTTTGATATTTTATTTGAAATTAGTCGGTATACAATGTGATTGACAGGAGTTCAAATAAAAATTTTCATTTTTCCTTTGCAAAATTGCTGTATTTCGACAACGTAATTGGATTCAACCATTCATGCTTAATATAAAAGGCTTAACCCGTAATCGATTGCGTTTAAGCGTGTTAGTAATTTCGACGTGCAAAAACAATTTCGGGACCACTCCTGTGGGCTTTAGAAAACACTCAGGCCGTTCAATCTACTCTTCGTTTTATTTTATTATCTGTTATCCGCGTTATAAAAGACACATTATCAGAGCCTAAGATGCCAACAATGGACTCATTTTGACTGATACAGGATAAAAAGTATTCTTATAAATTAAATTAGGCTATAAAATATTTATATATCGCATCAATTAAATAGGTTTAGGTAGTCTTTTTAGCTAGATTTAACCACAAAAATTCTAACATCGAAACATCTTAACAACCAGACTTATTTTATAATATTTTTAAAGTGTATAAAATTACACCACTTGAGTCTAGCGTTAATAATTAAGTTGATTACATAATTATAATATTTTACCAATGCGAGGTATAAAAAACAGAATAAAATTTTACGCTTCATAAACATTAAATAGCTTACTTAATTTAATCCAGATTAAGTGACGTATTAGTTTAGGATTTGGGTTTGGTTAGTACCTAATATAGCATAGCTTAGCGCTATAATGCTTTGGATTATAGGTCAATTTAGGCAAGCTTAAATTTCATCCAACGTTAGGACTAACAGAGTTAAATCTGAAATTGTGAAATATATTGGGAAGATTTAATTCAGGTGGATTTCAGTCACTGAGCAGACTTCCATAATTTATATGTCTATTTCGCCTCTTTTGGTTTCTTTTGATATTTATATGAAGTTGTAACGTTAATCTTCTTAACAACATAGCTAAAATCACATTGTACCTGCACAGTTACCGATATTAGATTCTTGATAAGAAAGTAGAAAGATTAGATTTTACTTTCAGCTTATATAAGTATAAGTCTACATTAATTTACTTTATTTTAATGGTTAATTAAGCACACTGAGATAAATTAATCCTAAAATACTTCACCATTATGTGTAGAAACAAACAATGTAATTAATTACTTTGTGTACTAATGGTTAGGTAGCTTAGGTATTATAGCAAAACAAATCGGAATACTTTCAACAACTCCTAACTTGAGTTAATACAAGTTGAATTAGTTTCTACAGTTCGCCTCCAATTAGTAGTAGTAATCCTCAGTAATTCCCAAGACAAACACGAGTACCTACATCGCTGATAATAATGCACGATACATTGCAGTGTTTGTCTTTTAGATGTATGCTTCGTAGTAAACATCAATATACTTTATAAGCTGCTTAAGAACACCCTCCGTATTTTACAGTTTTACAACATTATTCTCAAAACTTATACCTACGTGATGTTGTGCCTCCACTTACACAAATTAAACATTAATTGTACATTCGTTTGTGGGAGGGAGATGCTTGTTGCATAAAATAACACACCATTTATACCATTTTCACACACACCATTCAAACGACTTTACTCGTGCATTATTACAAAGTAGACCTTTAATCTGTTAATGAAGTTCCGTAAATGAAGGCCTGATTCTATTAATTACCTCCACGTATAATAAGGTGGTAGTGTTCAACAATAAATTATTTATAACATTAAAACAAAAAGGGTTCATCATTGCGTTGCTACCCACGAGACAAGCGTTAAAGAGCTAAAAGCTTTCTAGTTTTACAATGGATCTCACATTACGTAGTATGTTAAACATTGAGTGACAGATCGGGGATAAGTGTGACGAGGGGACGATGTGAGGTGAAAGACAAGGGTTGAGAGATGTTTGTTTAGTTTCAATATAACTATCAAGAGTAAACCAAATAAGATGTACCTACCTAATAAACGACCAAGAGATAGGACTGAATCAAATGTTATTGACAAAATAAGACAAAGTAGGTACTGTGTGGGAGTAGAAAGAGTTTAAACATGTATGTACTATTTGCATGCAGGTGCATTTCTTTTACCTATCTGGAGAATCCAGTATGTTGCCTCTCTACAGAACAATACAATAATTTTCCCTACGGAACAATTATACAATAGAGCGATTAGTGGCTAACATTAAGTTAAAACTTTAACGTTACTCGAAAGCTTTAAACACGACCTAACGACTGTCGTCAAGTAGCAATTAGCAAGACTCAAAGTGGTCACTGGTCTTTAAAACGTGAATCGCTAGCCGATGCGAAGCAACTAACTCGGACAATAGCCTACTTTTACCACAAAGCCGTTATGCCCTATTAAACGCTTAAGACCACTTTGAAATGAAAAGAAAGAGGACTATTATCTAATTGCTAATGCTACGATTTTCTTTGTCACTCGAAATTCCTGTTCATTTTAGCATTGGTAAGTAATATTAACCCGTGAGGAGGCGCGTTCTAAAAAGTTACACAAGCAGGCGCGTGCGAGCAAAACGCTCACACACTTTAGATTGTATTTTCTTAAAGAACGACTATATTATGTAATAATTATAAAGGATATTAATAATTAAGATACTTCATTTTATTATATAAAGTATATTATTGCATGTATTTAATGAAAAAAACTGGTTTATGCTTAAACTAAACAAACCATAGACTTTTTCTGCAGTTTTTCGCACACATTAAGAAAATGAACTGTAAAACATAAAAAAATCTATAATATTGGTAAAAATCAGTCTTGCCTGTGATTTTGAGATATATTTCTTTCGTAATATACATGAGACACAAACATCACGTGTTTAGTTTCCAGTGATTTACTGTACAAAGCACATGCTGTTTTAGACTTTCAAAAACTAGTACTAAAAACGACTAAATATCCTTTATCTTCGGTATTCCTCTCTTTAAATATTACATCAGCCTTTGCAAATCCTCTATTTGATACAGGCCTGCTTACTTACATACTTGGGCCACTCTTGACTATTCCCGAGACTTTTGTATCCAGCGGGTGCCCCGTACCATGTTCAGGTCGCCACACTTTTTTCCCTAGCGGTTATCGGTCCTATACGCTATGTGGCTAGCTCTTTTCTTATTGGCAATATCGGAAGGTAATTATTACGTGTTTAAAAACAATAATTTAAAGTTTAATAACAAAATTATTTTTTATAATTTGAACAAAAACACTTACACGGATAGGCGCGTGATGAGCAAAATGCCGCGCTTTGCGATGCAGTGCGCAAAATCCACTTACTGCACAAACTCAGCAGCACTGATCGAAGAATGAGATGTGTCAAAGGAAAGGGGGTGAAAAGTTAGGAAGGTACTGCTAAGCTTGTAGTTTCAAAGTATCGCTAAGGTAGAAAAAAACCGCAATAAATTTTTACGTGAGCAAAATGCTCATAACGCGCCTTCTCTCGGGTTAATTGGTATTTTTTGTTTTTGTAAATGTAATAATGTTTAATTGTTTCAGAATACGCCTCTACATCTTGCCACCATGGAAAACAAGCCGAATTCTATCGCTCTTCTTTTATCAATGGGATGTAGTTTGCGCTATAATAACATGGACATGAGTGCAATCGATTACGCTATCTATTATAAATTTCCGGAGGCGGCTTTGGCAATGGTCACACACGAGCAAAGGTAATAAACAAAAGCTTAGGTCTATTATTTACAAGAAGATATCTGAATTATACTTGTAACGGTAACACCGAATTTTGTACGCTCTACGAGCATGCTCAGGTGATCAAAAGCGCAGATAGCACTACTTCCTACTGGTAATTGTCTCACCAATAATACTTTACTTTGTACTCCATCATATTCCTGTATTTTGTAACGTTTATAACTATTCTTTGTCCTGACTGAGGGCATAATATTGTTACATAATAGTAGGCAGTTTCAGACAACGTGTATAAGTGAACATTTTCAAATTCCTATATACAAATTAATTTAATTTGCAATTTTCGTTTTCCTATTGTTTTAGGGCGAAAGAAGTTATGGCCTTACGCTCAGACCGTCATCCATGTGTTACCCTGGCACTAATAGCCAATATGCCAAGAGTTTTCGAAGCAGTGCAAGATAAATGTATTACGAAAGCAAATTGCAAGAAGGACTCTAAAAGCTTTTATGTAAGTACACTGTCTTGACTATCTAAAAATTCATAACTTTACTGACTATGATTTATATTTTAAGGAGCAAGAAAGCAAGAACTGGATAAACGGTAAGTGAAATATGCTAGAAAATCAACAAAATATCACTATCCAGGGTGGGTTATTTGATGTCAGTGGCCACGGTTAACTAACACAGGTTTGTATAAGTATAACGAAAAAGATATTAAAATTAAGTTTTACGTTTGCTACGAGTATTAAAACTGAGCCACATGCTTCATATTTGACGCATCTTAAATTATGAATTGATCGTGCTATTCGACGGGTCCAACCGAACGACATTGTTTTCAGCTTTTATGCCAACGATGTTGTATCCAAAGCTTCTTCGTTACTGATTTACACTTATTAATATACGCAGTATAAAGTTATTCCATGTGTAATTTTGTTTTTTTTGTCTTTTTTTTGACAGCGATAAATAATTTTAAACATAGAAAAATTTATACTGCGTTTATTAGTAACATATCTAGTTATTTTTTGTTTCTATGACCTTTTCACAGAGGATATCTATAAATGACGAAATTAGTAGTCTGATTGTTTCATACCGTTAATGCCAATCAACCTTTTCTTGAAACTCTCAAACATAATTATGCTTTATCATTTAAATATGAATTGATTGATTGTGGACACATATAATCTTTTTTTCATTATTTGCGTACATCGATGCTGTATATTTATAGAATCAATTTATACTTCAAGTTTCCTTTTAAAATCAAGTCAAACCAAAATTTTGTCAACTTTAATTCGATTTTCTTCGTTCCAATTTATTTTCTTTATCTTCCAACAAGCAGGTGTATCAAGATGTTGGAATACCTTTCGCAGTTTTCAGATATCAACCATTTAACAATCTAATCATTTGATTTGCTTTTTCTGGGAGTAATTTATATTTCCTTCATAGGTCCTTTGAGGCCTCTGGCTTTGCAATAGGTATTATTCTAAGTAGGTATTGTTACTCATATTAAATACTAAATTATAAAATTGTGTAATTTACGACTAATGCTTTTGAAAAATTTAGATCAAATACAGCTTCGATGCGCTAGTTCCTCAGCCTCTGGACGATGACGGGACCAATTCGAAAGCGTCTCAGATTCCATTACCAGCACTTAACGTGAGTTATTCAAATGATTTTGTGCTACTTTTAATTTTTTTATTTTAACTCCATCACAGATTAAGTACTCTTTCAAATTCTACCAATACTCGAAGCTTGAAGTAGAAGCGCTGAGACAGGCGCGGAACGACCCAATGTATCGACCAGAACCGTTGAATGTTATCAACGTGAGTGAAGTGTCACTTAATCACACTGACGCTTCGCTTATATGAGTACCATGTGTAATAATTCATTTTAAAGCAATGAGAACAATTAAAATCTATTTAAGGAAAAAAACGCGTAGGTAGGTTTTTAAAGATATGTACTTTTGTTCATAACGTCATGATAATTAATGTCTTCATGTGTTGCTACTTCTTCATAGTGAATTTATAAAAATCAGGAAAATAATATTTAATTGATCTCATTGCCTTATTAACTATACAGCCTGTGATTAAATTACACTAATCCACAGCGAAGCTTGTTTTCGTCACGTTCTAACACGATATTTTGCTAATTCTTGGTGATTGGAGAAACGTCTGCTTTTTTATGTTCTTGTAAATATAACTGGACTGAGATTTGTGATTTTACCGTTTTTGAACCTAAATCTGTTTTTTATATTCAATTAATATGAAACAAATCCTAATATTTCTTTAGGCAATGGTTGCTCATGGAAGAGTCGAACTACTAGCACACCCTTTGAGCCAGAAGTACTTACAAATGAAGTGGAATTCTTATGGCAAATATTTCCACCTGGCCAATTTACTTTTCTACAGCGTATTTCTTCTATTTGTGACACTATACTCGTATCTGCTCATGACTGTCACGAATGTGAAAACTGGCGCCGATGCACCTTATTCTTTATTAAATTTTTCAAAAAATGATGATCCGGCGTTTACACGGTTTAATGGAACAACCACTTCCAAAGGAGGTAAGTGATATATATATGTGGTCTATAGAAAAAAATATACAAGTTATTTCAATCTTAATATGTACTATATCAATATTAATGAAGTCTTCTATTAACTTTATTTTTTCGATATTTTTGTTTTAGATTTCGAAAAACTTGTTGTTATGTACACAAGTACTGTGACAATTATTGGCTACAATTCAATGTGCTTCATTCGAGAAGTATATAACCTACGGCAACAAAAATGGCATTATATCTTTGATCCATCGAACTTAGTCGCCTGGACGCTTTACGTTTGCTCCACCCTAATGGTGATTCCGTCAATATTTGATGTAAATTATAACATACAGGTAAAATTCTCCTACCAATCCTACGTAATATTACTAAGGTTAATGTTTGTGTTATGGACGTAGATGTTTGTGACTGTTTCACGGAAAATCTACAAAAAATATTTAGGAACATGGCATACCTACATCAATCGATAAAAGTTCTACCATCTGAGAGGGTGTATAATAGTCAATTACTAAACCAGTATGTGTTGGCTGCTTGTTTGAAAATTTGTTGCTTTGTTTTTAAAGCGATTTGTTTAATAACAATTATTATCACTGGTTTCGGTTTAGAAGAAAGAACAGCGGACATGTCTGTGTGTAAGTCCTGCTTAGTAAAATTTGAGGTTAAAGGATATGGGATGCTCACATTTGACCGTTATGGTAAACTTTTGTGTTACCCTTAACCCTTCAGATTGTGAAAGATAATTAATTACAATATCTTCTTGTATTTGCAGTTGTCGTCAGCCGCCATAACAGTATTCTTGAGCTGGTTCCAACTACTGTTACTCCTACAAAGATTCGACCAAGTCGGCATCTACGTAGTGATGTTCTTGGAAATCCTACAGACTCTCATCAGAGTATTGATGGTGTTCTCCATACTGATAATAGCATTCGGATTGGCATTTTTCATTCTGCTATCTAAAGTGGGTGTATTGGTTGAAAGGATATTACTTAAGCAACCTCATCATAAATTTGAAGTAAATTACTGTTATCCGCTTGATGTGCGAATGAATTAGCATTGCATGTGATATGTTAGACATTTTTCTTGTCGTGTCATTGTTATTGCAAATCTATAATTTGTAAGAACCTTATCACTGTACATCTTTTTATGCATAAATTTAGAACTGTAGCAATTTACTAGCGATAAATACTTGCAAAACTAAGCGTGCTTGCGATTATGCAAATTGTTATTTACTAATTGGCGAATTATTAGTGTGAAATACAATTGATGCTCTACACTAAGAAAAATTTTATGCCTTTTCAATATAAATCAAGAATAATCATTTTTTCTAGGGTCATCATTTGTCATTCAGCAACATTTCGATGTCATTAATGCGAACTTTTGCGATGATGTTGGGTGAACTAGATTTCGTTGGAACCTATGTGCAGCCTTACTATAGATCAGAAACGGACACCACTTTGCCGTATCCGATCACGACATTTGTTGTGCTCTTGCTCTTCATGGTTTTCATGCCAATCCTTCTGATGAATCTGCTCATCGGTTTGGCTGTCGGAGACATTGAAAGCGTCCGCCGTAATGCCCAGCTGAAACGTTTAGCTATGCAAGTAAGTTTGGCATCAACCCATTACGGGAAATTACTGTGCATAGGTCTTTCCTCATAATTAAGTAGGCTTAGAGCATACTCCACCACGCTACATACTGGAGGATTGGTGGAAGCATTAGTGACCAACACATGTGACGGAAGTATCAATGCCACCCCACGGCTAAACATGGCTAAACGATTGTAATCATAATTAATGGACCAGGATGACGTCAGGTGGCCCTCCAAAGCATGAAAAAGCTTAAGAAATTGGCAATAATTGGTGATCATGTAATCATAAACTTCTGACTGCGTCCCCTGTTGCTTACCTTCGTCGATCACTTAACACCAACGGCATCCGACTATTGTCCTTTAAAAAGTCTTATTAAAGCTTGTTTTAACTTCTGTCGTATTAATTTTCAGGTAGTTCAGCACACTGAACTGGAAAGGAAACTACCAGCATTTCTTCTGGACAAAATTTATAAGAATGAGTTGATAGAGTATCCTAACAACAAAAAATGTAAACTCGGTTTTCTTGACCTGATGCTTCGGAAATGGTTTTGCAATCCATTCAGTGATGATGGTTTGTATTAATTTACATTATTATATTATACTTACTGAATATTTTTGACACTTTTTTGAAAAATCACAAGCTTTAGTATCAGCTACAGCATTCAAAGATTCAAAGGATATTCATATTCATATATTAATCATATTCTTTATTGCGTCATGCGTTACATAAGGTGTTACAAGTATAGAGTAGAGAACAGCATGAACCCTGAAAGGGCGTTGCAATGTAAGGATAAACAGCATAATATCGTCGGTACAAAAGTCAACTAGCCAAAGTGTAATTTTGGCAGTTTTGAAATACATACATTGGACATTAATATTTTTTACACAACCCATATTGTGGCAAAATATTGTATCTGTGGCAATAGTATACAAATTCATTAACTTGAATT
>DWJQ01001092.1:0-11785 GCA_018248915.1 Hesperia meskei straton
ATGTAAACAGCTAGTTGCCAGTTGCCAGTTGCTGTAATAATTGCTCCTTGATTATTAGACTGCTTTGGAAAATGAAAATATTTTCCCTTCGTCTGCTTTGATATTTGATGTGACATTATTAAAATTTGTTTGCATAATGTTTGTTGTTACGTAGAAATTTTTTCCTGTTAGTCTTGTCATGTCAATATAATATCAATTTGTATATTTTTGTGACAGCAGTAATAATGGATCCGTTTGAATGGATCAGACCGGAATAATTCAATTTATGGGATGAGTGATTGTACGTTGGACTCCCGAATTGGAGGTCGGGGGCCGAACCATGCATATGCATACATAAAAAATGTGTGCGTATTAGAAATTAATTATCATTTGCTTAACATCCATACTAACATTATAAATGTGAAAGTGTGTTTGTTTGTGACTCTTTCACGTCGCAACATGACTATTATATGGTATGGTTTATGGTGTGTGGAGATAGATAGGAAGGTGGAGAGTGACGTAGGCTACTTTTTACCACGGAAAACATCTCATTCCCATGGGAAGATCGATGTTTTGTTATTTGCTAGATATTTAGTTGCGGATTTTGTTAATAGATGGCGATGGCGCGAAAATTCATTTGCAAGTTCTGAATCACGCTATTAAATACTACACGTAATTTACTTATGTCATAGACGAATAATCTGATGTTCCAGTGTATCAAATAATAGGCTACTGTTTAGTCGAGATTCCTATGGGAGCGGGACCTACGTGACTGTTACCTACGGGTCCCGAAGCGAACCGTGGGCGGTTCTCTAGTACACTATACGTACGTACGTGATGAACGAACAATCAAACAGAAAGACAGACAAAATAATATTTTGGCTTGTATTGACTCTATGAAGACACTTCATACATTTCTTCTCAAACACAAAGTAGTAACATTTTTATTGTACTTATAAAATAGCTAGGATGTTTATCCCTCTACAAAGCTTTCACTCAAATAGCTTGGATATGTACGCTTTGAAACAAAGTTGTGACATGCACAAAAGATGACAATCTTAAGTTGACCTTTGGCTACAGCGCTCCGCCTTTTGGCCGGCGGCCAAGTACGAGCGCACTAACGACGCTCAGTTAACTGCATAGGCGGCTTAACGTAGTTATACGTAGATAGGTATACTCGTAATATATCTCTGGATATGTTCATTATGGAGAGATAATTATAATAAATCTGTAACTGATCGCTGTCTGTACAGAAGACATATGAAGTGAACTATTAAAAGGTGTCTTAATCGCAATTAGTTAACGCAAGAAGCTGTTTGGAATCCATGTTCCTTATGAAGTGTAAGGCAGCACTAAGAGAGGATTTTAAGAAAATCTCCTAAAGGGATAAAAAGCGGGATAAACTGAAACAAGAAAGCATCACATAGTCACATATAAAGCCATACAAAAAGCTACATTATATATAGTAGGTAGTATTACCTAGCATATTAGAGAGTAGTAGTACCTACCTAGTATAGTTGTATTATTATTAGTATTCCGTAAAAATGTGAAAGCGTAAATCTAACGGAACGTGAGCCAGGATGAATATAGGAGTAACTAATTTTATGTGTGAGCAGGCCACGATTCCCAAATAAGGGTAAATAAGGCAAAACTTTCTTAATCACTGGAGACATGTCAAGCGTGAAGTTCAACTTTCGGGATAAATAAACATATTTGGAGGTTAGACAGTTTTCGTACAATCTATATAGATTTACATCGGTATTATCGATCCTGTGTTCGCAGTTCAATTTAGCTCGTAAACAAACGCTATTTTAATTTTTTAAATAAGGCATCTTAAATTCTCGCCGTCATCCTACAATGACCTTTAATCACAGGAGAGGAAAGCTGGCTGAACTAAATATCGATGGCGAATGGAATATAGGTACGGGTTCTAATCGTGAACGTTATTTCCTTAGTTTACTAGTTGGTTAGTTACTTAGTTGTATTTAATAATGTGTATTTAATTTATGGTTGTTACCTCATAACTTTTAACTGGGTGTCGTGTGGTCTCTTATAAAGAACGGTATCAGGCGAGTAATCTTTGCGTTTTCTGTACATATCGATTTTGAATCTCCGACGCATAAGGGCTGAAGTTTGACCTGTGAATCTGTAGGCCTCTTGTAGACACACGTTTTTTTGGCGTAAAAATCTACGGTTAATTCGCCGTGTCTACGCACGGTTGTCAGTGTTGTATGGATTACTAGCTTTGCCGTGCCATGTACACGCTAGCACGTTTTTTTACGGCACGGCAAACACGCCGTACGGTCAAGAAAACGTGCCATGTACAAGAGCTCATAGTCTGTCTCTTGGCATTGTAGCTCTTAAACGGATTAACCTATTTGAATTCGGTTTTTTAAAGTCGAAAGCCCGTTTTATTGCGGTTGTTCTAGCTAAGTTTGGTAGAAATTGGTCCACCGGTTTGGCAGCTCTTTTCCAAAATAATGCAAGGCAATTTACAATTAAGCGCCATCTAAATAGCGTGCAGTGAACAATTTATCGAAGGAGGAAAGCTAATTGACATTCATGAATTTATAATATGATGTTATTACATCGGGGGGTTTTTAATTTTCAATTTACAGTTATTTAGTAAAAGGTAAACAATCCTTTTGTATTTATTGTATAAGTTAGTAACGTAAAATACAAATAATACAAAGGAGACAGATAAAATATACCTACGCTCCATACAAAACTTAACCCATACGACTAATCAAAACGAACGTTGGCATTAGTCGGTCCTCGGAGACTGATTAAACGTGATGATTCATTACGATGAAGGTTCGAGTTAAAGTTATTATATTAGTTGAGATAGTTTGGCATAATATAAATATTAAAGTTTAAAATTTGTGGTACAGTTTATTTCCCTTTTTATCCATTTAGAAAGAAATAAAGAAAAACATTTATTTCTTACACGAGGCACTGATGCAGATGGTTATTACTTTATTAGTTATTGACAATAATGTTTCCTAAATGTAAACACGCAATGCCGTGCAGATGGTAAGTGAAAAAGGTCACATTCAGCGAGGCTCGCTGCTTTTCAATGTGACCTACGGCGTCGTATGTAGGTGCGCACGTACATATGTAGGTGCGGAACGTGGCGAACTTGCTTAGGTACTTGCTTTAGGGGGGGAATTGCCAAAAATCCCTTCTTAGCACTGCTCCTTACTCCCTTACGAAACAAGAGCGAATAGCCGCCTCAATGTCGGATGGGAAAGATCCACACAAATGTTTTTTAGTTGAAATTTTATCTTTGTTTTATATTTTTAAGTGGTTTGAGGTTGTTGTGTTGTTGGTATTTTCTTGAAACCCTGACCTCGTATGAGTGAATATTCTTCTCGAAAAAAAATAATACATAATCTTGAGACGCATACAGAAATCTATATTTCTATACTAATAATATAAAGCGGAATAGTTTGTTTATTTGCACGTGCTACTCTCAGGAACTACTGGTTCGAATTGAAAAAATATTTTTGTATTGAATAGTCCATGTATTGAGCAAGGCTATAATAAGGTTTTTAAGTTCACGTGTCGACCAAAAGAAGCGGAGCAACAAGTTTCCCAAGGTGCAGGAAGGGCGTCTACCTACTTAATATGTAGTTGTAGGACGACGTATACAACTAGCTATTATAGTATACAGCTGATATACAATAATGCGAATAAAGTGCCTCATATTATCACATTAATCATCACATTTAAAAGTCTTTGATTTTAAATGTTACTTTTTACTTTTATAAGAGGTCGTTAGGTTCTGAGGATTCAGAGGGAGGATAAAAAGATATCGCCACTTCTGACGGTTGAGACATTTGAGGATCGTTATCAGAAAATAGAATCCGAATATTCTATTGTATCGAAGCTTGAACATTTTTTAAATCCCAGATAAAGTATCAGTTGAATATTGCATTCGAACTCTGATTAGGGTTACCACATTTCCGGATTTTTACGGATATGTTCCACGTTTTGGACTTCTGTCATAATTTTGTCCAGCTTTAACATCTGTATAAAAAGAAAATATATTTTTTTAATTTTTTTAACTAAATATATATTTTTTTTAACTAAAAAATTTAGTGAATATCCGGACTTTTACTGTTTTGACATGGTAACGCTTACTCCAACTGAAAAAACTGTTTTGTATAGTTCAAGTTTATGTATGAATTCGTAACACAATAACTTTATATTTGCAGATATGCTTTTGTAACACAATTTGATAAAACTTTACTCGCTTTATATTTACAAGTTTTGCTATGACAAAACACTTTTTTATGTATCTTATTTTATTCTATGTTTTTGTTATTTAGGACGTCTTTACATTTAAAATGTTTAGTAACTGCTAAGATATAAGTTTAAAATCATACTTTTAATGTTAAGCTATATATTTACTATAAGTAACACTACGGCTATATCTGCACGTTAATAATCGCCCTAATGTGGTAAATTAAGAAAAAAATAGACTAAGGATAAGGAATTAATGGTAAATAAGTTTTAATAATGCAACCTGTTACTTAGGTACTATTTAACTTAGATTCCTAATACATAATAATAAGAGTAATTGATCTTTTTGACAATTCTAATTTATTCCTAATTCGCCACTAGCGCGTTAATTAACGCGTTAAGACGCAGATGTAGCCGTAGCATAAACGCAAAACTGGTTAGCTGGTACCTACCGTCGAATGGGGTCAAACGGATTCGAAGTGCAAACCTCTTGACTCGGTACTGGCTTCGCTTTTTTTAAGCCTTTGAACCCTTCACCCGAGAGTCACTTGGCTGAGCGTTTGCTCTGAAAACGGCTTGTCAACAAACGCGGGGATTTATTCATAAACTTTTCCCTGTTCTTCTATCGGTGGGGTAACTTGGTGGGATAAGCATACGGTTGTCTCCTTGTTACGGAAGTTTCTTATCATAAGGTACGTGTGGAAGATAGAAAGAGAAAAGTGTAAGGTTTTTGCGTTACGGATATAGGAATGTATGCTATTGGCTGAGCCCACTCACATGTGCGCTTATTGATCTAGCAGTAAGGTGACAACTAACAGGTCAGGTAATTCAACTGTCAGGTTAGGTAATTATGTCAAATGTACAAGTGTCAGAGTTAAAGTGCAATGATATAAATTCGTTACAACCGAGTTTTCTAAGACACTCAAGCATTTATAAATTTAAGTGATTTTGATAAAAGAAACTACAGTACTTTTGAAAAAATTTGACAACGAATAAAAATTAAAGTGTAAGGTTTTATAAATATGAGAAAAGAAGCTATTCGATGTTGTCCTACTACTTCTACAACTTGATCGATTGACCAACGTGATTACATTATATATATGTTACCTACATACAGTCAATAATATTTACACATTTTATAATGTGTACAATGTAGTAAGTAAATATACATTCTGTTTTATTTCAGTCCATTGATGAATTTACCGCAATCGTTTTATTACTGCCCGAAGGTCGTAGAGAAAAGGCTTTTAGCATTAAGCCGCCTTTGTTTTTATACTCTTGCGTAAATAAATAAATAAAATGCCTACTAAATTTTAAGCCACGAAAATACAGCATTTGTTACACAATATTACGAGTATAGTTACAATTTATTGCATGTATAATGTAGTATATACGTATAATTGTACCTACAGCTGACAACCCTAGTTAAAGGTAAAAAGTTTGTGCAAGTATGTAAACGAACCGACATTTTAACAAACAAGAAAATCTTGGAGAGCTTTTAATATATTATGTTAAGACTTCTTTTTACTGTTTTCGCAATGAGATTCTTTAACGTGGTTTTACCGTAAAGTAGGAATCCGTCTATTTTTATGAATGTGATGAAACTCGAACATGACATCAATACTGAACCAGAGATAAGAAAAATAATCAGATTACAGTAAGTTTACGATTACATCTGGAGCCACGAAAATGCCCCTCACACTACGCTTTTTCCAAATAATTTCGTCGTATTTTGGCGCATTCATACTATTATAAAAAACAGTATTCTTGAATATTTCTACACCCGATAACGTCAAAAACCACTGCCGATTTCATGTAGGTTTTGTCAATAAAATAGTTATTTATAGCAGATTCATATGTATAATTTATGAAGTTTCAGCAGCAGGCGTGAATCCATAAAATATACCATATAGGGGCACAGAGATTTAAATACAGGGTTGTGGCGCCAAAGCATTCATAGCTGAGCGGCCTGTATCGATTCCGAGTTATCGATTGAGTTAACAGCGGGCGCGGCAGGTAGTGTGATAGCTAGAATACAGGTTGTTAACATCCATAAAATATATCAAATAGGGGCAAAGAGATTTAAATACAGGGTTGTGGCGCCAAAGTATTCATAGCTCGGCTGATTGTATCGATTTCGAGGAATGGATTAAGTAAAACAATTACGGGAGTGGCAGGTAGTGTGATAGCTGGAATATAGGCTGTTAACAAAAACATGCTTTGACCGAATAGATTGAGACCAATTGAGACTCTTCCTAACAATTACAAACTGGACTATTACTCACAAAAACTAACAAGACCTGTCTTCATACAATTAAAAAACTAAGCAACTAATATTTTAACACTAGGCAATAATTGTCCCCTATTTGAGACTTGTTCTAGCACGGTCACAGTTGTCATGGGCGGCAGAGGATCGGTGGTGCTGCATGCTCGTTTGCTACTTTAATTCTACAAAACAGGGCAGATACCGTCTTATCCACGTTTATATTCGAACAAATTTTTTGAGTTTCCTTCAAAACAAAAGTTTAAACTAAGTTAGTTTCATTTTTACACCAATTTATTACACCCAATGTATCCAGCGAACAAATACTTTAATATATTCAAAACAATATTAACACAATATAAACTAAAGAAACCCTTAACTTGAACAAACAAACTCCAATATAACATTACAAAGACAAATAATAAACGAGTTACTAAGAAAGTAAAAAGGCTACGATAAAAATTAAGAAAATGTAAAAACATCCTTACTGTACAAAAGAAATCATTTTTCAAATAAGTTTCCTCTTCCACAGGTAACGAGGCCAGTGCCAGGACAATGGGAAGTTCTCTCAACGCGGGTCTTCGTAATACGGGCCCTTTCACTTTGACAAAGGAGATAAATATGACTTAGGCGCAAAATATTAAAGTACAGACTTAATTAGACATTACAATTCAACAAAATGTGAAAACATGAGAGTTGAACACGTTGACATCGTTCTCAGCGATTCGCCGGCTAACTTCACTCTGGACTTCAGAGATTTGTCCACATCAATGTATCTAACCGATCCCTACGTCAACAAAAGCCTGGAGATCAATGAGACAACCAATGACTTGGTCTACGCCAATCAATTCCAAGATGAGCCGTTCATCGTATTCTTGGTCATTCTTAAATGCGCTATCATGCTGTTCATCATTATTGCTGCAATCTTCGGCAATCTATTGGTTATCGTCTCCGTCATGAGACACAGGAAGTTACGAGTAATTACCAACTATTTCGTGGTGTCTCTCGCATTGGCTGACATGCTTGTCGCTATTTGGGCCATGTGCTTCAACTTCAGCGTTGAAATTACAAATGGCATCTGGCTCTTTGGCTACTTCATGTGCGATGTCTGGAACTCCTTGGATGTGTATTTCTCGTCAGCATCAATCTTGCACTTATGCTGTATCAGCGTCGACAGATATTACGCAATAGTTCAACCTTTGGACTACCCTCTTATAATGACGACCGGAAGACTCGGAATAATGCTCGCTGTGGTATGGTGCAGTCCTGCCTTGGTCTCGTTCCTCCCGATCTTCATGGGATGGTATACCACGAACGAACATCTGGATTTTAGGAAAAGACATCCAAAAGTGTGCAGTTTCACAGTGAACAGAGTGTACGCAGTGATATCCAGTAGTGTCAGTTTCTGGATCCCTGGTGTCATTATGCTGTTTATGTACTATCGGATCTACGTGGAGGCTGATCGGCAGGAGAGAATGTTATACAGGTGAGAGATACTTATTTTTTATATTGCTATGTATAATAATAATTGTAGAAAATAAGGCCACATTTATTAATCAAAATACCATTGTCGAGAAAAGTGGTAAATGCACATATTAGTTCACGTAACACAGTTTCAACCAAAATACTTAAAAAATATATATCAAGTTGCAGAAATAAACTATCGCTTAAAAACTTATATGGATACCTACCCCTACAGCAGAGTTTCTTGTATAAGGGTAGCATAGAAAAAAGAAGCAAGACCCACAATTAGAGATCAACCCTTTATCAGACACATAAAGGTCTGAACCAGCTGGCAATCGGGAACAAAATCTTTCGCTTCGCAGACAGGGGAATCTCTAAATTATTAAAGTCATATTCTGTATAATATTTGGCTCGCGTATAATTTATTCTCATGATTAGGGTTGTTACAAACTGGATTATTACTTCAAAGATGAAACTTGGGCAATTGGGCATAGTTTGAAATACAGCCTTAATAGTAAACCCGTTCTCTCTTCGCTTTGGAAAATTAGTCTCTTAGTAGCCACATTCAGTAATTATAAGGCGTGATTCTTGAAATTGATATGAGTAAAATAAATAAGAATTTGTCAACAGATTGAAATAAAACAATCAACTTAAATGAAGCTTACCATAACAATGCGTTCTATTAGGCTATGAAAAACTAGAAGTTAACGTGCAGTTGCCCTGATTATTTTTATCGCTAGAGGTGATGTTACTATTCCTCAGTGCTATATTTAATATCGCTAAATGCTGTTGTCAAATACAATCGAACTCGTAGGCATGAGTTATTTGCAGTACGGGCATGTAGATTGGTTCTGACGGGTAAGTGGCCGCTGGTTCTTGCATTGACTTTGCTTATTGGTAACCTTGCTTAGGACCGAGGTCTAGACGTGTTCTCATCAATACCTGATGTACCTTGTAGAACGAAAGCTTATCTGTGCAATCCCTTCTCACTTTTTAAACACACAATCACAGACAAACAGACAAAAATTCTTAAAGTGATAATTTTGGGTTTTATTACGTTAATACAGAATCCTTGTAATAATTTACTTCATACGAGTACATCTGCCATAGACAGGATTCGATTGGTCAAAAATGAATTATAACATTCAGATTTTTGGATATAATGGCGTAGTTTTGATTTTCAATAAAAATGAAACACAAAATTGAAACGAAACAAACTCTTTTAATTGCCTTAACAATCTATCTGACCGAGGGCGGCGAAGTATTTATTAACGAGTATACTTGTACCTCTTGTACGTTGAAGAAAATATTTTGTTATAAAAAAGGTATTAAAATCCATATTTGCGTACAAAAATATTACTCTCAAAGCTTACAGATTGTCAGCAAACATACAACACTCACTGCCGTCCCCTGGGCAAATTGGTCAAACATATACATATAGTATATTACTTTTTGTTCTATTTTTACCGTCCCATCCAACCTCTGACCTACGTCAAATTAAAATGTACGTATTTTACGCATTTTTGGTATTTATGATACGCTTGTACTTCACGTTTATAGCGTGAAAAGGGGTTTTTGGAAATTGTAAAAGGTTTTCAAAGTAAACATTATACGAACAACTGCTTTTGAAAAAGCACGGACGGGTTTATTCATTTATGTACCTATAAAATATTGTTAATGAATTTTTTTCCTATGAAAACTTGAAACGCATACTACAATTAATTTTAGAATACGCTTGATAGCTACCGACGACGTGGCTACATGATTTTAATCTAATGATAAAAATCGAAGCCGAAGGCTTTACGCGCCCTCTGAAGCACTGAAAAGTTCAATAAACTTTTGTTAACTATACGTTAAATGTTTATGAAAATAAAGTACTTATTTGTTAACTAGGTGTGCTCGCAAATTCGTGCGTGCGTAGGAGTTTTTCTGAATCCCGATTCGCGTGAATCCTGAACTCGCGGGAACGCTGGGATAAAAAGTAGCCTATAATTATGTTGCACCACAACCTCCTCTATCTCGGGGTAAAAGTGGCATCAAAATCCATTTAGCCGTTTCTAAGATTATCGTGCATAAACATACGATCAGTTACAGTTTTATTTTATTATGCATTTTGTAAATATAAATAGAAGATAGATTTAAGCCTAATCTGAAATCATTTAAGTTTTATACTTTAGGTAAGTAATAATAATTTAGGTAATAATTAAGTAAGTAATACCAGTGATAGCCAGCCATGTTAATTATCTATCGGTTTAGCAACATAATACGGAATCTCGTTAAACTACCTTTACAATATTAAATATCTTAGTCTCAGTTGAATATTCCCAAATCAAAGGAAAATTAATTGAGCCGATTCGAAGGCTATTGACAAAAACCTCGTACTTGCTGACGATATTATTTATGTATTGAGTACTTTTCATTCATAATAGGGAATATAACGCAAAGATCGGCGTAGATGGCGCCATCAGCACATACAGTAAACAAATCATAAGCCGCGTTCCGTAACTTGATTAAAACATTCAAATTTCTATGAAAAAGTGACATTTTGGGCGTTTTCGTCCAGTTACGCAGCGGTATATGTGCTCTGTCGTCAAAATTTGGCCGTAATATGTCTTATTCAAACATTTTACACGAGTAAGAAGTGCTCATAGCCCGGCGGCTTGCGTCAATCCTAAGCGATCGACAAAGTTAAGCAACAGCGGGCGCGGTCGGTGCTCGGATGGGTGACCGCTAGTAGCAAAATTTCTTGAGCGATTCCGTGCTTCCGAGAGCACGTAAAGCCGTCTGTCTCGGTTGTTATCGATAGAAGCAATCGTTAAGCCATGTCGGAAACCTTCGGGCGGCTTGAAAACTTCCGATCCAGTATTGGCCACTGACCCCTCTACCAATCCGCACTGAAGCAGCATGGTGGAGTATGCTCTAGGCCTCCTCAATAATGAGGAGAGACCCGTGCTCAGTAGTGGGCCATGAATGGGTTGCAGCCAGTTGAACCCCTAAATAACTAAAGATTTAAAAAAACAATAACAAGACAATTACGAACTAGTCGATTCCGTTTGAAGCGGCACATTCCAGTTTTACTTGAAACGACTTTTGCATACAAACAACCTGTTAACTGAATGTCAATGTAATAAGGGCGGAGTTTGAATCTGAATGGGACTGATCGACCCTTTTGAGCAGTAAAAGGTACACTTTCGAGGGCTAATGTTTATTCATCGATAAAGGTGATACCTGCTAGGCCAGCACTATGTTATCGATAATACGAATAATAATACTAGCCAAGCCCGCGATTTCTTTTGCGTAAACTGCAATAACCGTTATTTCATCTTTTCTCTATCTTCTATCAATCTATACCTACATATAATAAAACTGTAACTGATCGTATTGTGCACGGCTGAACGGATTTTAATGGAACTTTCACTGGGAGATAAGGGAGTTTGTAGAGCAACATCAAGGCTACTTTTTATCCCGGAGTTCCCGAGGGAAAAACTCCTATGCACGAACGCAGTCGTGGGTAGAACTAGTTGAATAAATATGCCTAGAATCTCGGTACAGACTTCTGATGGAATTTCTGTGTGACCCCTTATATCGATTTAGATTCAAAACTGCCGGAGTTTTTTACACATCCTCTTATTTTTCTCACACTTCCAACCCTTTTTACCTCCTTTAGGGGGGAAGTGCCAAAAATCTTTCGTTGTGTTGGCTGTGCTTAATCTGGACTGTATTTTGACATATTATTCAGTCAGTAAATAAGTTACTTTTCCTGTATATGTATACTATTAACGTTAAAGAACAGAGTATATATTGCTATTGCCGTCACGCAAAAATTGTACACTT
>DWJQ01001093.1:0-11782 GCA_018248915.1 Hesperia meskei straton
ATCCCTCACTTCGCTCTGGATTCAAAAAAGCGCCCTCGCCGTAAAAATATTACTTTGCTCCCTTGTTATACAATCTAATATTGTTCCAAAACCGATGGTTTCTTTTTTCAAACAATGCTATTATTATATGTAGTTATGGAGGTGTTTGCATGATAATGAACGCCTACTTTTAGGATCTGATATCTTTTCGTATAAAAGAGGCCGCTTACATTCTTATCCGTATTATGCGTGGGCAGAACAACAGTCATCTAAGGGACAATGGATCGTATTTACCCCATTAGGGGCATAATGCCCCAAAAACGGTGCGTCATTCACCCCATTAGGGTTCTCAACTGGTCTAGTTTTCACACCGTAAAAGATGAAATTAGGCTTCATGTAGTTTACTTAAGTTTTGCTGTATAGCTACAATATCATCCTTATGACTTTTCTGATTTTGACAGTTCCATCCAAAGGCTCTCCAATATTGTAGAGCATTTTAATCTAAAACATATTTATATGTAATTAAATTAGATAGAACTCACCATGATTAGAATATTTATTAAACTGCATGCTACCTAACCACCAACGAAATACCTTAAATCATCCTCTGCTAACTGGACCATCCATTTTAGTCCCGACTTAAGTCTTGTTCTGTTTCACTCGCTTCCATGATAGGAAGACAACAGTGGGAGAGACAAGTCTACAGTACTGTAGGGACTACATGTTAATACATGTATGTACAATTATACCTAAGTATGTATCCCCATACACATGTACGATGTACTAATGCACCGCACCGTTAGTCACGGGATTGTCGGGCTACGGACGGTCGCATGTTGTAAGAGAGCAGTTGTTGATTAAACAAACGTAATTGCATATCCGAGTTTGATTCCGACTCTCGTGCCTCAACAGTACTACAAGTCTGCAGCACTGCTCTGAGACTCCACTGGGAAAGGATACAGGTCTCAGGACTGCAGGCTCAGATCTCCAATAACAGACCTGAGAAATCTCCATGTGAGGAAACCATTCCTCAAAATATCTATAAATAGCTTCAGAGCTAAATAGCTTCAGAGAAGCAAGTGATAATACATAATTATTCCATACGTTGAATGTTTTATAGCAAAGTTCCATAAAAATCCCCTACTGCTTTTACAATTAGACGCATTATTTATGTTCTCTATTTTTATGGTGTCTGGAATATTCTCCGATCGTAAAACTATACCACTTAACCATGCACTTAACTATATGGTTTGACACAAGTATCTACTTAATGATATTGTTTTGACATACCTAGTTCCATTCGAATATTAATGAATGAAAAAATAAGAGTGTTCCTACGTGGGCTAGCTTTTTGCTTCGCATCAATTGTATATTTGTACTATAAATATTATTTAGTATTTTCACCTTTTTTTAGGCATGAAAGTAAATATTTTGAACCGGGGATTTCATTTTAGACATAATAATAACCTGCTCTATCCCATCTAATTAAAATCGGTTCAGTCAGTCAATAAGGTGACAAATAGAACGATGAACACACAGAAATAAAAAAGGTTGTTTGTGTTTTTATATCTAAACATACTTTTTACTCTCGTCGTTTTTGCGAGAGATTTTCTTTTTCCGACTTAATGGGACTTTTACAAGAAGATAGAGAAGGTTCTACGGTAACATATTGGCTAATTATTATCCTGGAATCCTCTCAGAGTTAATTGACATAGAAAAAGCTCCTACACGAACAAAGCTACTAATAGATATAAATCTCATTTATTATGTAGTCGACAAGCTCTTCTCAAAGGCTTTTCTTTAATCAGCATACTTTACGACACTTATTTTAAACCTTAATAAAACTTTCAAAAATATAAAAATGTTCCGGAAAGTGTCTAAAGCTCAAGTAAGCTTCATTTTGCTTCTATTGAAAACTTACCAGCGTAATTAGTGTCTCTCTTAAACCTGTAGCAAAAATGAACGCTGGTGTCTCATTTCGTGAAAAAATATTAGTTTCAAAATTAAAAATTACACATATTATATTGTTTTGTTATAGATTTAAGATAAGAATCAATCATGCTGCACAACCCTTTCGCTGCCCCTGCCGCTCATGACAAGTGTGACCAACAGATATTTAGAATTATAACGAGTAGGCTTTCTAAACGTCTATTTTACGTTAAATTTGCAAAATTTTGGGCAGAAACAGTATATTCGTTTTGTTTTTTATTGCATAGTTAAATAAAAGTTTTTTTTAACGTTCTGTGGGCTTCAAAATATACCTTATGTGTCTGTTTTCTACCCCTAATCCATCTAAATCTAAACCAAATAGATGATTGTTATATTATGCTTCACGTCGTATGTGGTATGTGTATGTCAGTTTTTGGTCTCTCCTAAATAAATAGCCCGATTTTGATATGGTTTTACGTATGTGGGTAATTTATGAAGATCTATTCGATCTAAAGGAATAAAAAGGGGGATAAACTGAAATAAAAACTCTACGCGGACGAAGTCCCGGGAAAAGCTAGTAAAGTGTTTACTACCAATATTAAGTGGTATGCCAGGATTTCCAGTAGACATCCTTTAATTAAAAAGGAACCGAAAATAAATTTAACAAAACGTATAAATTGACCCTGATTGATGGCCAGCTTGAAAGACCCTTCAAACATAGATGAGATAGATCGGTACGGAGGTCTCGTTTACTGGATGGCGCTTAAAAATGCTCGACGATACTGGTACTATACAGGTTGATTAAAACGGGCTGAATGGGCAATGGGCAATACGCACGTGATTTCAACGATTCCAATGTTGCGTATTCCTGTATTCCAAACATTTATTATTTTTATGTGGGGTTTGTAATTAAACCGTCAATTTTCAATAATCTGAAACAGCAAATTAACCATGGAGCTATGGGTACCTACAAAATCTCGTATAATTGGGACCGTTTTTATTTGACTATTACGAACAAATTCAAATTTAAATCATAAAGATTTAAAAACATTTATGTATGTACCAACCTATACATATTTTGTATACCTACATTCTTTTCCACTGCTACCCGTGACTCTGACCAGCACAGAACAAGATCAACTTGGTTAGTTAGTAGGTAGATGGTGTTAAAACATTACTTGGTTAATTTGTCAACAAGTGTAGACTCGGACAAGGACTGTTAGTAGGTAATAATTCGTCCTGTTAGTTGTTGCTACTAATAGACCAGTTAGAAACTGTTAGTAACTCTCGCTCTAATTCGATCACAGATGGGTTGCTATCGTTGAGGAGATGGTCGCATCAAAAAAAGTGTAAACGGCTCTACACCTTTCTATCTAATGCAATTGCTGTGAAAACAATTAATATGACGGTAGAAATGGTACTTAGGGGCGGGCGATGGTACTACTCCGGTTGACATTTTGTTATGGGTAGTATTAGAAAAGTGGTGCTACTACCTTAATTCCATACAAAAAGATAAATTCCGAAACACTAGGGTGAACGTCCTCTTAATAGCTTGAAAGCTCTACGGTCCATTACATAAAGTAAAGAAAGCATTCCAAGTCACCAGAGCGTTCGGCCAATAAGTTTTTGCCCACCAATTCATTAATTTTTTGCCCTCATACGCCCAGCTCTATTTCCAAGCAAGCTTTTGTTTAGTACAAAAACTTCCAGTGGTTATTAATTATCGTTCGCCAGGTCAACTATGCTTGGTTAAAATGGTGAATTTTATAGATCTATAATAAAGAAAAGTTTTGAAATTTTGTCGTTACTCGTTTTTATGTTCTTTAGACAAGTTTGTACATTTACTTTTTTATTAGGGATGAACCATGAATAATTTATAACTAAATAATATAATAATATAATAATTATAATTTACTATAAGTTTTTCTATTCTTTATTATTTTATTTATTCTATATATGTATTTATTTATTCAAACTTCTTTACACCATACATTTGTATAAGAGCAAAAGGCGGACTAAATGCGGATTAAATTGTGTTAGAAACGAAAAAGCTCAAAAACTACTGTGCCGATTTCAAAATTCTTTCACCATTAAAATACTACATCATTATCTTTGAGTAACAGATGCTTTATCTAATAGTAGAGAAATATGCTGTAGGTACTGCCCGTTGTGTATATTTTTTTAATAACCGCAGTATTTTACGCATATTTATATCCTGCACCGGATCAGTTACGATAAAAATATAGCTCAAGCCCTAAGCTTTCACTTAAGCTACATTATTGGCTTACAAAAGCTCCCAAAATTTAATATGAAACATCAATACCGCTTTGGATAAATCTCGGGGTACCTATTTATTGTAGATGAAAAGTGCGTTAATAAAGGCTCTTACAAAGAAAATCTTCTTAAAGGTAAATAATGAATGTATCCCAGGAAAGATTAGGAAAATTCTTATTTATGTCGCCAGTATTATGCAGAGTTGTCTGAGAGTAAAGAATAAAGCGGTTGTTTGACTACTGACAGGTAAGCGAAGGATTCCTGGGACTGTAGGCGATAAATACAGATTACCTTTTCGATTTTTTGTTAAGGTGGCCTGAAATAGGCCATCGCTGCCGGCTTTGGCGCTTTGGTGCGTCTTTTATTCGTGATGTATTGTATACCACTTAAAATTTTATTATGCTTTACAAAGTCATTTACATTTTCAGTTGGTGGTGGGTAAATACATATATAACTTAGAGGTCGTAGAGACTATTCCTATTGAAATTAAAAAAAGAATTTTGTTTATTAAACATGTTTTTGATTTCAATCGAATTTAAAACTCATCATTGCTGTTTTCTTATTAATTAGTTACAATATTTAATTTCATTCGTTCAATTCATTTTCAAATTCTGACCCTAATAAAATTTGACCACTGACGATATATTTCGCCCAAGCTTAAAGCTTGCGCTATGACACGGGCTAAGCTGGCCTTTTCCATATCGTTTTATAAGCGAATTTTCACGTAATATCAATTATTTTCCTCCATTCTTACATCATATTGTTAGGGTGTTACGGCGACTTAGCCTTAGATATTTAATTGAGAAGTGACGAATCTTCGCGTTATATGAAGTACAGATGCTAAACTTTGCCGCTAAGGGCGCGTTCCACTAAGCTATCACAATGCTTAAAACAAGTCTTTTTCTACTGTAAAAGGAACGATTGAAAAAAAATGTGAACGCGAATGACAATGGAACGTGCCGTAGAGTGCGCCCAACTTATCTCTGAAATGGCAAAAATTGGACCTAATGCCGCCATGTTAAAAAGTCATTCAGTTCTGTACGTTGTGGTCATTCATCTGTCAGTTACTATCTCTCGGTGATTGGTCCAATGCGTCCGACAGCGCCTCTCTTCGTTTCAGAGTAAGTTGGGTTTACTACAGCGGCTGCAGGGATTACTGTAATTACCAGACACACGATAGGCAAAATTTTTTAAGGCCTACAGTGTTTCAGAGGGCAAAAGGGCTAAATAGCTATCTTGTGTGGTCACATTTGGTAGTAATCTTCAAAGAATAGCACAGCATTATGATGAGAATAACCTATAAATGTTATGATTGTTGAAATATTGTGACAACTTGCTAACTTGAGGATTGCTGCTATATGAAATATTGACAACGCCTGGAAGTTATGTCCGAGGAATTCAGGGAAAATCAAAATTTCCCAATAAAATAAGGATATCCTGTATACAAAAATAACAATACATTATCCTATACAGTTGTCTTGCTGACGTAGTAAGTACGTAGATGAACTTTGACAGCGAAAAAATCATATAAACATATCAATAAAATAATACAGTTGTTACGCTGACGTAGTTAGAGAGATAGGTAGAGGTTACACTTTTTTAGAGGCGACCATCTCAGTCCTCAGGGGTAGCAACGCATCTGTCACCGAATTAGAACGAGACTCATACTCACAATAACTAACTGGACTATCACTAACATTAACTAACAGGACTAACTATCACTAACAGCCCCTGTCCTCACACTGATTAACAAACTAACCAACTAATATTCTATCACCATCTACCTACTAATTGGATTAACCATCCTAGTCCTTGAGTCTTTCGTTCGTTTCTCGTCTCTCTGCTCGTTTGCTATCCTAATTCCATAAAAAATACCTATTAATTTAAAAATAAATATGAATGTCGAAAATATAAACGTCTACTATTTTTTACAAATCGGTTAAAATATACAAATTAATCCAGTCTGGTCGATAGTCAGACCAAACAAAATTTTGCCGTGCGTGAAAGGACTAAGGCCATTTGAACGCTTAGATTAAGCACATGATTGTATATCTTCAGGCAGGGTTAAGTAAAATTAGTTTTTCAGCTGTTATCTGACAAATGACGGACTTGGGTTGTGGGCTGTACCAGCAGTGGCCAATCTAAACACTTAACCCTTGCATCGTGTTATCTTAATCTTGGTTTATAGGCGACGATTTAACTGCTAGATTAACTTTTATCTGTTTGTAAGTGTCAATAATTAAAATGCGTTTTTAGTATACACTTAAATTACTTTGTTTTCTATTGTTAATAAACTCCTTTTAATTTGTATGACGTATTTTCTGATTAGCTCTTTATCAGCTATTTACATAAAACGTAAGTGATACATGAGGAAGCTTCAGATGGACATATTGCTAATTAGACAAGTGAAATACTTGTTTATTTACGTTTCTATACTCACTTACATAGACTTGAAAGCAATGGCGCTATACATTATAGACTGAGAGATGGTTGATAAAATCCAGAGATCATTATTAACTATCGAATTATTTGTACGTTTTGCAATTTCATCAATGTTAGATCGGTCGAAAATTAAATCTAGATTGCTCGCGTGTCACGCATGAACTTTTTTTAATTGCTGAAAAACCTTAAAATCTCTCGAAAGAAGGAGGTACCTAGCCACATCAGTCACTCCACAGTCGCACTCCACTGTTGGGATGAACCGAATATAGTTTTGGACCCGAGGATGGATTGAGGTTTTCACTCGTGGGCTCATGTTCAGGTCTTCAGTTATAATTTTTGAGGAACGCCTTCTCTAAAATTTGACGACGTGTTAAATAATCATGAAAAAAAACATTGAATTTCATCTGACTCTTACACCGCGATGTGCTGTGCGATTAAAGCAAAATTTTGTACGTCATGTTACATGTAAAAAAACATAAGACGCAATTGATACGTTTCCCTCGAACCACGCAAACAACGATCGCCAGCTCTTACACTAATCGCTGCAATAAACCGCACCGTTGGCGTTGGCGCGTGCCGGACAGCTCGGGGTATCGGCCATGACGGGAACGACACTCGCACTCAAATATGCACGTGGGTTAGGCTTCGATCAACATGGATAGTGGATACACCATTTAATAGTTTCTTTCACCGTTTCTTCTTGGGATAAAGCACTTTTCAGAAATCATGACGCTACAAATAACGCTACACATTCATGGCCCCTTATAGTATTATTGCCTTTTTCGTGGGTGCAATGGTTTGTTGTACATTGACAACGAAAATTTAAAATGCCTTAAGTAATTTTTATACACAATATATTGAACTGTGAGCACACGTAATAAATTTGTTTTTAGTGGGGAATGGCAATTTCATATTCACGGCAACTCAAGTATAGATAGAAGTCGCTTCGCACTAGTATGATATGAGTAGGTACTACATACATTTACTATAATGCAAATAAATAATTTTGTGGTAACCACAACGCCAAGTCATTTGTATTAACATTTTATAATTATAATAATATTTTACGTTGTTCTAAACACAACATATTTAATTGAATTATGTTACTATCGAGATAATATAGCATTTATGTGCACAGCACCTTATGTCTATCGTTTTCCCTATGAATGTTAGAAGATCTTAACAAATAACGACAATGATATCTTCCGGCGCCTACGCACATACGGTTGTATCTCCACGGCTTTTGATATATCTATTATATCTTTTAGACGGCGATGTGTGATACTTGAAGCGATAAAGTTAATATTATGTCTTAATAGCTAAAACGTCTTATCTTTAAAGCCGTTTTAGCTTTACGCTTAATTAAATTTTACAAGCTGTTATTATAACTATTACTTAACTATGGTTATCAAATCGGTTGTATTTTTGTGTTGCCTCATAACTTTTTACTTGGTGAACGGATTTTGATAATTCTTTTTTTATTCGAAATTCAGCTCTTGTCGTTTTGTCCTCCGAGGAAAATTATTATGTTATTTTAAATTGCTTACCTAGGTCGAGAGACGCACACACTATCAAGCCTCGTTGACACTTCGACTGACAACCTTCAAATAACTCTGACATTAGCAAACCATCTCAAAACTCAAATAAAAACAACACCCAACACAATAATTGCAGTTAAACCGAGTTTAACAAAAAAGTTAAACCAAAAGTTAAGAACATTAGATGGCAGTGTAGTTACTGGTGTTGCAGTCTTAATTAACAGTCGGCTGGGGCCTGATAGCATCAGGATAGTTAAGTCCTGGATGGAGGCTGTAACACGCGAGCACGATAGCTGTAACTTGGCCTTTTTTTACTCGGCGCTAAATGGGCACGTAAATTACATTAAAGTTTAAGGATAGTTAAATAGTAAACGTAACCGGTAATTTTTAATCCCACTGTATATTATTCTTCTATCTATCTATAAGTACATATAATAAAATTGTAACTGATCGCTGTTTGTGTAGGCTAATCTCAGAAACGGGTGAACGATTTTTTATGAGACTTTCACTGGGAGATAGAAGTGGTTGTGGAGCTACATGCAAGCTACTATTTATCCCGGAGATTCCGCAAGTTCGGGATACACGTGGGAAAAACTCCTATGCACAAAAGCAGTTGCGGGCACAACTAGTAACTACTAAAGCATAACTCCTCTATAGGTAATTCGACAAATTAAAAGGAAGATACTTAGCTTGAGAATTGACCTAATGTCACAAAATCACTTTAGTAAAACTGTCGGCGTACATACTTGAGATTTTTTTTATTGAGCCCAAATTACGAAAAATAAAACAAAGGTCAAAATATGCAAATGTCGTAGATCCATTCTTAAATTCTTAAATCCCATTTTAACTCATCGACCTTATCGTACAACTTATGGCACACCCTGTATATATAAATATTTGTAGACATAACATAACGAATCATTGAAGAACAGAAATATGTTTGTAACATTGTTCTGAGCTTTCGCAGTGTTTTTATCAGTTTCAAAATAAATGGATGGCCGTGAGCCACTCTGAAGTACCAAATGATCGCACTCCGTAATGCAAACGAAATAATCCAATAATCACCGCGAATCGAAACTAGGGTTGACAACATTATTTTGAAGCAAATTTGCTATTTTTCTAAGGATTGCAAAATACATCACCGAAGTGACTGTTAAAATGAGTAGGTATACTTAGCTTTAACATGTCGTTAAAAATTGTGTGTATTTTAGGAAGTGAAAAAAATCAGAGATTCTGAATAAATACTTACATATGCTTTAGTTAGAGCATCGTTCAAAATATTGAGCGTTCATAAAATATTTCTTCGTTAAAATTCTATGCTTAAAATATACAGATTGATAGCTGAAATATACTATTTAAACCGAGCACAGCACAAAGCATTCATACATTTACATTCATCACATTGGACGTATTTTTAAATGTATTTTATCTTACAATAAGCGCAGTTGACAACCCTAACCGCAGACTGGTCGGCCGGGCGGCGGGCGTGAGTGACGCGCGCCCGCGGCGGACCGGCATTCCGACAGTACGTCGTCAACGTGTTATAACATCCCACTACAAAAAACATCACATCGATCCTATAGACTATAGAGACATTTCAGCACTTTGCAAGTTCATGGGAAAGAGAACTCAGAGATCCATCAGAGATAACCAGAGAGCAGAGTTTCTGTCCTGTTTCAATATTTCCTCTAAAGTTAGGTGCATGGATGAGGGTATAACGCTTATTTGATGTTTACAACATAGCTTCGCTCCGCGTTTTAGAGGTAACCAGTCTTTTAAGGTCCCAAACTCGTGGTAGACTGTTGAATAGCCAACAAGAATTGATACTTCTTAGCAAAACTGTTTGTTAAATACTAGATAAATATTATTAAATACATATTTTATGTATCGATTAAACATAAACGGTCATGGTAAATACAAGAACAATTACAATATCAAACGCAAAGACAATTACGTAAAAGTTTTTTGTTCGAAATTCGAAATTATTATAAAGCAAAATTTTTTTCGAAGGAAATTCTCTGTATAATCAGGGTTATTGGTATCCCTATTTACGACAAACCCTATGTTTTATTTTAAATATACTATATCTATATAACATGTACTACAACTAGTAGTTTATGTTAAGTAATAAAATTAAATAAATTGCATGTATCTCGCAAAGTGCGCTCTAAAATGAATAGAGCACTTTTATTACAAATTACTTCGACTCCTTGTAGGGTTGCCAACTGTCCAGTGTTGTCCGGACATGTCTTTTTGTCCAACTGTTGAATGTTATTTGTGGCCTTTTTTATTCATTTTGTTTTTTAAAAAACTGAAGCTCTGACATTTTTTTCAAACTTACAATTTAAGTATAAGTAATATCGTTTTGTTTCGAGTAATAGACTTGTCAAATTGTAGATATGTAATCACTTAAAAGTTTAAAACAATTTCAAACATTTATGTTGTCAATAACATCTCTAGCTTTACTTTCTTCCAAATGTATAAATTTTTATAAGGTCAGTGAATTCCCAAACTTCAATTTCCATAAGGCAACCCTACTTCCATGTAATAATTTTAAAGTGGAGTACATTTTAAAATTGCATCCTTTTCAGTAATACACAAATTACACGCCTAAGGCATTGTTATAGTAATTTTTCTTTCAATTTTCTACAGAGCAGATGGATTGCATAATGTTACTCCATTACCTACTTAGAACTGTATGTATGGGTTATTAGTTGGATGAGGCGATCTATGAGAAATCCATTATTTTAGTCTAATTATTAACTATTAGTATTATTTGTCTCACAGAGTCACAACAGAAGATCCTTTGTGTAAGACAAACTATTTTGAATCAATAATAATAAAGCAAGAAGGTATTTGGAGGACGAGTATTATGGTCTGTTATAAGGGTTACCACCCTTACTGTAAGCATTTCAGTACATACCTATTTTTTTAAGTTTCGGGGTAAAAAAACCCACTATTTTTAAACATTTATTTCTTTTGGTTATTCATGTATCTGAATTGTATTTTAATTTAATGGCATGAAATATTTTGAGTGACAATTACATAATATAAAAAGTAAGATTCTATTAGAAAAAAATTTGGTAATTTTTGTATTTGTCTTTAATAAAAATTAAAGTTTTAATCAAAGTTAGATTAAATTATATTATTTAACGTAAATAACAGTTCTATAGGAACCCTAAAGCTGTTTCGCTATTTATCGTCTCAGCGTGATATCCAGATGACTTGAACCTTTTTATAGTACAGGTGAAGGCGAGAATTAACAAGTTCTTGAAAACCAAGTGTGACCGCCTCTGGGCATCAGATGTAACGCGTTAAAATAACCAGCCAATGCCAGCCTGTAATTTTCTAATTACTTACTCCTTCCAGTTGATAACATTCGATTTTGCAATATATATATATTTACAAGAATGTTCTAACATGTGTGTACTTATGTAAATAAAAATAAAACTTGTATTTTTCTTTTTTTAAATTATCAAATTATTATTCATAATTTTCCCTTAGAATTTCAATGTCACATGACAAAATAACAACGTTTATTTAAGAAATATTATTATAAAAACAAAAAACCCGACTGCTTACAAAAGAACTCAAAAGAAAAAAACAAGTGTCACAATATC
>DWJQ01001094.1:0-11780 GCA_018248915.1 Hesperia meskei straton
TAACACAAAGGGTGTAATTTTCCGTAAATTTCCGAAAATTTATTTTTTTATGAAAACAAAAAGGGCTGGATTTTTTTCTTATTTTTCCTGAAGTAGCCATGAGAAAGTGCACCCTCCAGTTCCCGCTTATCGTTGAATATTGGGGACACGTTGTATATAAATAACTGATACTATAACATTAACATGAAATAACTTACTTATACATATAACTAATGTGAATAACTCGATTAAAAGACGATGTTATAAAAATGTGTTCAAAATTCTTCATGAGTGTTCAGTTCATTGACATATCAGCGGCTGAAATCGCTGCGAGCCATACGAACTGATGTCAACTTTCTCGCACTTACGTAACGCGGCTCGGGGAGAGATGTACTAGAATATTCGGTGTCATCGACCACGCACGGCCGCTTGCGACATTCACTGTTCACTGCTACAGCGCTAACGTACTACCTTCTAGTCATTGGGAGAATTTTTGTACCGAATGTACCGATCATTATTCTAATTTAGTTACGTGCACCTCGCTTGCACTTTCTCAACTGCATGATATATCTTTTCAATTCGTTTCGACTGAGTGATTGGAAATTTCTCTTTTTTTACTTTTACCGATAGGCATCCTATTAAGTAGTTGAAAACTTTTTTAAAATAGATAATAGATATAAACAAAAGTGTACAAAACAAAAAGAGTATTTTATTATTTGCAATTCATAATCATAGGCTGCTTCGTTAATTGGTACAATTTAATAAACAATTAAGGACAATTGAAAACATTGATGGTGGTAAGTATACAAAAGTAGCAATAATATACAAAGGTTTCGGTTTTTTCTTTGTTTATAATTCGATTCTTTTATACTAGAAAAAATATAATAAATGTTTAAAATATTTAATTCCAAATATCTATATCAAATATCAAACAATGATATTTTTTTTAACATACGTTAAATATTGTGCTTAAGGGACGTCGTACATAAATATTGTCTTACTAGTACCTAAATCCGCCCTCGCTTCGCTTCGGGAAACCAGTCCCTTCTAAAATCTCTATAAATTTTAACAAATTATGTTATTCCGATGTCTAAGCTATATTACTGCAAAGTTTCATGAAAATCCGTTCAGTAATTTTTGCGTGAAAGAGCAACAAACACACACACACACACACACTCACTCATTCACATACATCCTTACAAACTTTCGCATTTATAATATTAGTAGGAAGTAGGATAGTAGGATGAATCGTATGATACGTATGTACGTAAAGGAATTTCACTCTGGGTTTACCTCTTGACAACAGCTACAAGTCAAAGAATGCAATCAATTTATTAGTGGGTATTATGGTAGTTGGCTTCCGACTGCTGGTAGGCTAGCTTGGTCAACGAGAGGTCATCGCCGCGACACTGAACGGTTACACCACTACTAAGCATCTCCTATGCACACTATTAATTACATTAATCCACACCCATCAGACTCGCCTTCTGTTTAATGCGATTTCTAAACCATACCTAGTATTGCACGCAAAGTACGGGCAGCAAAAACTTCAAAGCTATTACTATTCACTTTACATAAATAGATATACCCGTACGTGCGAAAACTTTAAAATCAACACAGTTTTAAAAACAATAAGCTAAATATTTTCAACAAGGAAAACTATCACTAAAACATAAAAACACCGAATTTATAAATCTTAAAGAGGTCTATATCAAAACAATATTAGTATTTATTCTACACATGAATTATTTATTGATTCTGTCTGTTTGCTTTCTTCCATATTATTTTGTAGGTCACTAGATAATATAATTATTCGGATGTCGCTTGTCCTTTCGTAACTATCGCTGCGTTATCTGAGGACAGTAGGAACACAATTGAACAAAGCTGAGTAAATCTACATAGCGACAGTATAAACACGCTGTTAATTTTTATGTTACCTATCTAATACTAAATGTAGTTTCACAAACTGCATTCGGTACCGGTTCGAATTTTCACAGCGGAACAGGAACGTGCTACGAATCTTGAAGATTAAGAGTACTGCACGCAGAAGTGAAGGGGCGTAGGTACGTTCGTGACACACCAGCAATTATAAGTATGGAGGCGTCATTGAACCCATGTTATTGCGAAACAACGGAAACCAGTCCAGCGGCCCCCTCCCGTCCCTCTCGCCCGCGTACCCCTCTACACCTGCTGCGAATTTTTAAAATCCTAGATTATAGTTGACATGCTGTCAGCTCTCATAACACGTGATTCGCATAATTTAATACCTCTTACATCACGAGCTATGCGCTCTTTCCTCGGTGCACTTCTTATCCTCCAGATAATTAATTATTATAGGTACATATTATGCATTTTACACTTAAAATAAACTATTCTGATTTTACCACTAATTAAAACCTACTTATTAAGTGGTTAATTTAAATGTAAATATTCTTGAATTGCTTATTTGAATGTCCGTGACATTTTTTATTGCATGCAAGGTTTCTTAACCTCAATGTTGTAACATAAATCAGAAATTGTTTCAGAAAACAATTCATGTTTACAATAAAATATAACGACTATTTATATCAGATCATACTAAAATAATTAATAAAACTCTGTTTTAGGAGAATAATAGATGAAGAATAAGTATAACCTATGAGTCTTGCTTGTCTCTACATTCCATTTAGTATTTGGAAAGTTTTTAGTAAATTTTAAAGTTGAAAAAAATTAAAAGTAAAAATAATTAAACTATTTTGCTGTCGCTACAGCCTAGCAATGGCGACCTAAAAAGCGACGTGCTTGATAAAGGTAGTCAGGGACAACGGCCGGACCGCCTCATTCGCAGGAATTGCAGGTAGGCTAAGGGGTTAAAGAACTCCCGTGCACTATATCAAATACCATTGAACTCGCGTCGTCTTCCTCGCACACTGCACGGCGATGCATCGCCCGCACGTCTCGTCGTGCGAATCCTGTCCGTTCACGCGGCACGCATGCGTATGACATGATCTACTAGTATCTAGCCTCTATGTATCTATACGGAGTATGCGCTCACTTACATACGGTAAAAGAATACGATTCAAATTCTTGGGCAGTTGCACGCTTCAAGCGTCTAGACTGAAAAATGGCCTTTGGAGACTCTTCCTTGAAGTGGATTGGAAAATCATTCATACGGGTCATAGGGAAGGAAAATGTTTCTGAATCTTAATTTGCAGAGCACTGATAAACGCAAGTCACGTAATTTCCTCTGCTGTGTTAGGAAAAGTATTACGTAATGATGTTTAGCTCACGATAACCAACCATGTGCCAATAATCAAGTTTAACGGGTGGAAAGTTCAAAGAGGACATCGACATCAAGCAACGTGGCGGCTCGACGGCGCTTTGTCGTTCACTCGTTAGAAAATCGCGTTAATTTGCATGACACTTGATTGCGTGGGGACCGAAGGCTAAGATGTGTAGTGTGCACTGCTTTCAAACCAGGAAGATTAGCTGGGGATAAGTATTATTTCATAGATGCTTACGTACCTCTTAACCAAGGCTATAAAACAGAAGGAAAAACTGTTATTAAAATTCAACTACAATTTTTACAATAAACGCAAAAATACCTATGTATTATTTTCGTTATTATGTACAATGAAACACTTGATTTGACTTTAATTTTGGCAGACAAAAGCGATAATTTCAAGGTAAAGAGATATAGTGTCGTTGAACTTGATAAAACGTAACATAATGTCACGTAGGTTTGTAGTCCACATAGATGAATATTAATTTTATTGTGATATAAATGTTTGATAGTGTGGACCTGGCCGACGCTTGGTAATAAATAAACACAGATATTATTTTTAAGTCCTAAAAATTGTTGTGAAGATTCCATGATATTATTAATGAAAAGAACATAGGTACCTAACTTACACAGAATATCCTTATACAGATAAGATAATGGACAATCTATGTACCTATATGAAGAAAAGACTAAGGATCATTGAGCCTTATAATGTCACAGCAAATTGAAAATACATATAAACACATTTATGTACACCAGAGTAATTTTTTTTAATATCGTTATTTAGGATTGAATTTGAACCCTTTGCCTAAATTCATGGCGCGCCCGAGCGCCTGGTTTAGTGACCGCGCGCCGAGATGAGCGCACATTTCCGTTTACCTTCTATTACGTATCCAAACCAGTTTCACTCCTGCTATGTAGCATTAAATACATTGCTCAATATATATTTTTATTTTTATGTATAACCCAAAATAACTCCACTTAAATTCAGTATAATAATATCACATACATATTTATTTATAGATAAGATGCTAATAAATTAAAAGGAACTAAAATACCTACATAGGTACTGCGTTACTCGGGCAATGCTCGTCTCCAAAACATGATACACGATTTGCATGTTGTAATGAAATTGTTATCGCTAACCAATTTTGTTTAATCCAAGAATATTTTGGCTTTGTCGACATTGAATTGGACCTATTGGCAAAATTCTGTTCGCGATGTTCTTATGTCTAATTAAAGAAGATAAAAAAGCAGGCAGTATCATCACACTTTTTTACTGGCAGAGCGATAAAAACTTTAGCCAATTGGTTCTTAGAAAAACCTGGTAACCTTTTTGTTTTATATTCCTACAATGCTAGAAATAGCTCCAAGCAAACATCCAAGCCCACACACCTAACCTAGACGGCTACGGCGGGTGTGTGTGTAATGTGTAACGTAGATGGACGTGTTATCTACATTGGCACTTGTTTACCGCGGTCCGCGATCTACAAGCAGACCTTGAATTCGGCGGAGGTCACTGGCCCGAGGCCTCGCTCACTGGAATATCATAAATTTTATTATAATCGACCCCGGATGGCGGCTCTGTGAACTGCCAAATTTTATTTAGCCGTATCATTTCTGCCAGAAGAAACTTGGATAAATTTGTCATTTACATTAGTCTGCTCGCTTAGCTTTAATTTAGCTAAATAAATGACGTAGTTTATGAATGATTAGGAGCAGAATAAATACAAAGCTTCCACGAACAAATATTATGTATGTAGATATAGGGTCGACCTGATTTCTGAGTAGTAGCTATTTACCGAAGAATAAATAAAGCTGTTTATTATTGGTCGTGAATGTGAATATACTGAGTACAATTGACTCTAAATTTTCAGCGGATCGAATAACGAGTTCGTGAGCTTATTATCGCCGCGCCAGTTGCGTGTGTGTTTGTTGTAAGCCCCAAATTCTTGGCTGTGTTGGTGATTGGCGATTTTGGTGGCTGGCCCAAGGACGACCAGTTCGGGTTCAGTAGCCACTATCGACAGTGAATGACACCATTTCGAGCATTGACCTTATGTCTCCTTTGCCTCCTCGAATAATACCGACTTGGGATCAGTTCGAATACTTACATGAATGTGCGTGGAACACAAAGCAACTTAATTGACTTTGACTTAGAAACAATGCACGAATTTACATAAAATTAATTATGTAGCGCAGGTCAATACTCCTTCGTTGAAACTGAACATAACATAATGCATTCGCACATCTGTACTTACTACTCGTAATTAATTACGTCAGTCAATGTGTTATCGCTAACGATCTGCACAATTAGTGAAGATTACTTACCTACTTACTTACAGTTTTTTTACCTCAAAGTGTTTATATTAGTTATCCCTAATTTGCATTTAATTTAAATGTTTTTTTTATAAATAGTACATGTATGTGTAAAGGGCAGGCACGTAAAACAAATAAACGACAATGGTAGGTTTTAGTCCAAAGCTATTTCGGTAAAAAACTTAACGTAATATGGTTTAATTAAAATATTTTATGCCTAGTAGAAGCATGAAATATTTTAATTAAAGTCGTCGTTAGAAATTTAGAATTACATATTTATGACAAGAAGACAGCTGGACAGGCTAACATTCATAACAATTAATTTAATATGACTAAACCATACAAACTATGATTCGTTTATAAAAACAATTAAGAAAGCTTAATTTATTAATAAATGTATTTTATTTTATATGATTCTTCAAATATTTGAAATAACTGGAAGTAACCTCAATAGGTGAAGGCGTTCAAGCATACGTATCTACCTACTAACTAGCTAACTACTAACTACTAACAGACGCATCAACAGCTACAATACGAGTATCGCATACGCATCGTAGACGCGTCTCCTGTTAGTGAATATCTGATATTTAATAGTAATAATATATTAATATTATATTATATCTAATATTCATACAGCGAATTTTGGGTCGCGTTGCAGTCGCGTAGCTCGTAAATAGCGTTGTGTGAGAAGCCTAAGGACCCAAAATGACTCACGCAAAAATACAGGCAGTGAGTGGCTTTTAAACTTTGACTTTAAGACGCGTTCGCTAATGGTGGTGTGAACATGATAATTAAGGACTGACGAACATAATTATTCAGTAAATCCAGCGAATTGTCGTGAGTCCATACTAAATGCTCTACCTACTCATAGGTTTACAATAATCTGTCTGTATGAACATGATACTTAAAATACTGCACCGTGTAATGTGCGATTGTTATCAAACATGCATGTATATAAATATGGTAGAAACATGAACCCTGAAAATACGCGACAAACAATAAATTTGGATGCAATCACCTGTCTGTATTTATGAACGTTTTATACGAGCATATGTAAGTACATAATCATCGTGTAACTTCACTGTTTGACTGATTGATGACCTTGCACATTACGTTTCTTACTTGAAATCGGTTGTAAAAAAGTATATTTACAAATCCGACCGATGCCTGTAAAAAATGATATAAGTAATATTTTGTTTAGGTATTATACTTCAAAACAATAAATTTTGAAATGAACTTAATAGGTACCTCAGTTTAAACTTATTTGGTCATTGATCTGCAAATCAAACGTGCGAACCAAACGAAACGTGGTCAGCCGCCACACCTTAACAACAAAACCAACATGGATGTCTTGCCGATCAAGACAAGACTGAAGCGGAAGACCCGCATTATTATGCTCCATGCAATTGTTATTATTACAGGTATACAATTATACTAAATGATATGGATATTAAATGTTAATGTTACGAAAAAATAAAAATTACAACGAATACTACTGTTTTCGGGACACTCCAATACGGCGGTAGAGGACGTTATATAATTTAAAAATAAAATTAAATGTAAGTTTTCCCTTTGTTACAGGTAAGCGTTAGAGCAATGGTTTGCGAGTTTCCGCGAGTGGCATGGGTAAAGTGTTGTTGGCTCACAAGTTATGATTGCACGTAATGCGTTCTCGTTAGAGCACAATGCACCAGGCTCCAGTGGTGGTATGGTGTCAGTCACCCCGTTCTAACGGGGCTCGCCCTATAACTGCTCGCGACTCGCGAACAGTCGTCAGCCGTGCGGCAATTGTCGTGAAATCGCTTACTAATGCAACTGCAACTGTATTCATAATGCATGCGTAATAGTTCGCTACGCTGACTCCTAGCGCCACGGAGTCGCCGCCACTCTCTACTTAAATAGAAGGAGGAATTCATTTAATACTAAACGTTTTATAAATGTAATACGCACATTCTCTTGGGCGTCAAGCCTAAATCCAATGGATATTGTATTAACTTATTCGGAAACTTTTGAATAAGAATGTTCGAATGTTGCTTAGGTAATGCATAAGAAAATTAATCAGGACATTATAATTTTATTACTATACTAACTATATACCCTTGCATTTAAGTTTAAAACAGTCTTATGACTTAAATAAAATTAACACAAACCGAAGAAATACCTATCGAAATTAGATATCTATGTACGATTTTGAATTCTTTGAACCTAATGCTATCTGTGGTGCAATGTCGTATAAATGACCCACGTAGCTTGGATTGATAGCTCTGATACCTATCGATTTTCAGTGACGCCAAAAAAAAGACTTTATTCCTAAGTCCGCTGGACCAAATGCCTAGTTTTAAAAGCATGAAGAACGAAACCTTCCATTCCTCGATTCCTTTTAACACTCCTCAAGAATGCAGTAGGTACCTATCTTTGACAAAACAACATGCATTAGAATTATCAATGCAAACATCTCAGCATCTCTATCCAATAACCTGGACTAAAATGTTTGGAACTATTAATTCAGGAAACTATTTTAAGAATACTTTTTAAAAATCTTCGTGAGGTTAAATAAGATTCCGCCAATGGGTATTGAAAGCTCCGATCCAGTATTAAGAAAAAATCATATTATTGAATAATAAAAAACAATCACACATTTATTTTCGAACGTGTATTAACGATTTAATGTCAACGACTGTACAAATACCTAATATATGAGAATAGCATATTTTGAAAATATATTGAGACTTCCCGCTGATATTTTATCATTATGAAACTGATTTCAAAGAAGATCCCTCTTCGCGATATCGTTTAGCGAAAACACAATGCTGGGACTATCTGGGAATGTCGGTTACCTGCCCGACTAACAAATGGAAGTTAAAAAACGAATCTTTTAAAATCCTCCATCCCTATTTTTTGTCGCCAAAAAGTTTAGATTAAACAGTCATTTCGATTTTTTACACGTTCACAGAAGAGTTAGATATCGCGAAACTTGCACAAAGATACACGTTTTGGCAAAAAGGTGGACTTTACCTGTTCTTGAAATCCGAGATGAAAAGAAAGGGTACGTGGGTTCGCATCGTCTTTTTTAACAATAAGCGAATTCAATTTTACCTGATTTTTTTTCATAAAAAGGTTAAAATTGGAATCGAAATTGAAAGGAAGTTGAAGTAAGGGTTAGCAAATTTCTATTGTTCCACCATAGGTTCAGCAGATGGTATAAAATTGCCTTATTGCTCTCTGTCCCTACACAATGTGGGTCATGCCATTCTCCTTTTATCTAAAACTGAGATTACAAAATTGTACGCTTCACTTTGGAAAGACAACAGAAATTAAGAAAACAAAGGAATTCTCAGTCCTTTAACCATAATTCCAACCGACACAAATACAATGAAACTCGTAATCGAAAAAACTTTTTCACTTATTTCTTCCCACAATTTTTCCAAAGGATCAATAAATCAATGTATTGTGATGCTCACAGTGTTCACACTAATTGTATTTCAGAAATAAGAGTAAGAAACTATAATTGTGAGCGAATAAATACATTATAATTAAAAAGAAATGTAGAGCTACATGACTAAAGTTGAGTACCTACTCAGCGATTTTCTGAGCTCTAAATTATAATTATTTTCCGTCAATATTAATACATACATATATTTCTGTTGCAGAAGATGTAGATTGTAGAGATAAAGCTCCATATAGGGAAATAGATATTAATTTAGCAGGACACTTCAAATGTGCTGAGTTTTAAATTGAGGTACGTTAGTCTCTCGAATACCTACCTAAGTAATTTTATATCCAGTTCCGTACACCTACAAAAAATAAAAGAAACAAAAATCATTGACAAAAAACTGAGAAATTTTATTTTGAAAACAATAATTTTTTAATAAAAAAATTCGCTCTACATTTCACTCAAAGTTTGTTTCACTTACAAGTAAACAATAACTATTGAATCACATAGTACGGGTTAATTAATCGATGGTTATGTAATGTTCATTTTATTTATTTATCAAGATCGGTGGTGAAGTGGTACGCGGACACGGCGCGACCGTTATACGCACTCGCGGAGTTGAGTGCACGCGCGGTCGCCGACACCACACCACCACCGTCTATTACGTCCTTAACTTCTCACCAACCCATGGCTAATTCTACGTGTTCTTCACCTTGTTTTTTACAACATAACAATAGAAACGTATGGACGAAAGCGTACCTAGGTATAGGTAGAGCTTCTTGGAACATGGTTACTTATTTATTTTGGATTTCTCTGTTATTTGTGTTTAATATCCTACCTATCGTTACTAAGGAATTTCGTTTAGTATTGACGGCTGGTTAAGAGTTATTAGTCTCGCAAAACTCAATGCCAAAGAGAATCAAAGGTTATTCCCAATAACTCAAAATCGTTAGACATTCTAGAACTTTGAATTCTTCACTACAATTTAAGTACTAATTTACAGCGGAAATGGGCATATTGGTATCTACTGTGTAATAATAAATAGAAACAACTTTACGTCGTACCTACTTATTATGTAGGCGGCGGCATTAAGTAGGACTGAACCTACACTCGGGTGGTGATCATACGCTCCAGCCGATGAATTAAGTCAAATCTCTATATTATGATTATTCGTGATACAAAATAAATAAAAAACAAAATTTGTTTGAAAGTGAAATCGGCATCTGCGCTTTCGAAAACCTTCCCAAGAACGGCACGCGAACACATGTTTACGCCACGCGTATGGTAAGTACACCTTGTCATGATAAAAAAGCCTTACCACAAAAGATTCAAACAATTTAATTCGACCTATCCACTTTTTACTAATAACAAGATACCTTCTGTCGCCGCGTTTCTCCACCAGCTGGGGAACAAGGAAGTGTGGACATAAAGCCGCCCGACCCGAAATAATTACCGATTGCCAAAATTTAAACCGCTCCCATAATACCTTATAATATTTAAACAGTTAACGAAACTCCATGCCGCTTTGAGCTGCTTGTAATAATACATATCCAAAGTTCAACGACTGCTTTATTGTTATTTTTTACATACGAACGGTGTTATTATTTTCATCGATAATCCACTCTGACATCTACTATTAAAGCTGAAATTAGATCGCTGCTTAGTGTCAACTATTTAATAACTATGCCTAAAATGGTGATCAGGTCCTACGCACGACTGTATAACCGACGAAGAGTTTGATGAACCTAATACAAATAATGAAGCCACTGTATACGAGCATAAAGTTTGATATGTCGTGACTCTATTATTGTAGAATACGACTTATTCGACGTGAATAATATATTTGATGAGTGATTTTATAAGTCACTCATTGTGGACGTTGGTGGTGGTATACAGGAGCACGACTCGGAAAAAACATCAAGACCGGTCTGTGTTGAAACGAAAGTTGGTTATAGGTAAAGGCAACACGTAACTTTCTCTTGCTATTTTCAATTGCTTATTGAAGTCTTAAATCAATAAAGATTAAGAGTTTTTAGTGAACTTACAAAAGAATATTAATACTACTCGGTTATGTCACTAATGAGTAATGACATTACGTGATGCAATGGGTGATGATAGTTATATTATGATGATTATGATGCAATGATTGAATTTAGACGAGTACCTATGTTCATTTAGGTAGGTCCTCATTAACGCCACCTACTACGTCGCGTCGCTTTTGTTTTTACTTAATTTTAGTGGCAATTGGCAATAATTCTTACCTTTTTACTTCATACTTCCCCAGTGGTCCAATACGAGGATCGAGTCGAGCCCCTCATAATTGATACGACCTAGAGCGCATTTCTCTACCCTCTTTCAGTTAAAACTGAGAGGCCACCTCAAGTGATAGTTCTTAAACCCTTTAAGGCCTTTGAAATAAGTTTTATATAAAAAAATGCTATTCTATCCATCACAAAAAACATTTTAGTAACTAAGTCATTACTTTTTACACTTGGTTCCTATACTTAATTCAAATATTTTAAGTTAATTTATAGCTTCATTTCCAATACCGATATGCATGAAAATTTTGCTCGACATCGAGAATATCGATTGCTATGCTGATGACAGTACGGGTGATGCCCGGTGCACAGGCCGTGCAAATATGTCTCGGGTGCAGATTGAGGAGAGGAGGATAAAACTTGTGTCGGAAGTCGAGACATCTCTGGAGCGGGTCTCGGAATGGGGCAGACTGAATTTAGTCCAATTCAACCCCGAGAAGACACAAGTTTGCGCGTTAACCGCTAAAAA